>ONZH01013706.1:0-60570 GCA_900303285.1 Rhinella marina
CCAAATATTGTAAAAAAAAAAAAAATGCGGAGGGGGGCTAGCGGAATAGGACGTGGACGTGGACGAGGACGGGGGCGCGGAAATGCTGTTGGGGGCCTTGTTTGAAGCCAGTGGGGATACAATGCGTGCTGGTGAGGGTCAGCCAGGATCCCGCTCATCCAGAATCCCTGCTTTATGGGACAGTTAAGCAGGGGGCGGGTTACACCGCTGTTGAGGCCTGAGCAGGTTGAACAGGTGGTGCAATGGATAGCCGATAGCGCTTCCACACAGTTGTCCACCAGCCAGTCATCCACACAGTCTCACTCTGACCCTCCTTCCTCCACACCTGGCCAACAGAGTCATCCCCACCCTTGACCCCTCCCCAGGAGCTCTTTTTCGGGTCCTTTTTCAGATGTGCCGGAAGAATCCCAGGAGCTAGCAGAGGAATTTGTTTGTAGTGATGCCCAAACACTGGAGTTTTCGCCATCTCCTGCTGATGTGGACCCTGAGCCAGCATCTGTTATCATGAGCGATGATGATGATGAGACGCAGTTGCCATCAAGGGAGGCTGTTGGAATGTCCAGTGGGCAGGAGGAGGAGCAGAGTGAGGAAGTGGAAGAGGAGGTGGTGGATGACGAAATGACCGACCCCACTTGGCCAGGGGTGATGTCCAGCGAGGAAAGCAGTGGAGAGGTGGTGGTCTGCGCAGCAGAAAAGGCAGCAAGAGGCAGAGGGATGTCACAGGCCAGGCAGGGATGTCCACAGGCAGAGGGATGTCCACAGGCAGAGGGCAGGCATGTCCAGAGGGCCACAGAGGGGATGGCACAGTTCAGACAGAGAAGTGAGGCCACAGCCAGCAGGGCCGAAGCTGTTCCGCGCAGCGGCCAGTCGCGCGAAGCTCCCCCATCGAGGCCCTCGTACTTCTGTGGTGTGGAGATATTTTTAATGTTTGTGCGGATGACAAACTGAGCGCGGTTTGCACACTCTGCCACTCAAAAACTGAAGTAGGGGCTCTGAGAAGAGCAATCTGACCACCTCAGGCATGCGGCGTCACTTGGAGTCAAGCACTGGGCTGAGTGGGAGAGAGCAACGCAATACAACCTGCGCCCGGTCTTGCTGCCACTGCCTCTTCCCTTTGTTGTGTGCTGCCACTGCGGTCCAGACCTCCAGCCAGGACACCTCCACATCTGCCTCTGCCTCGCTACTTTGGGGCCTTCTCCTTCAGCCTCCCCTTCCCCGCCTCTTCGCCTGCACCTTCACACTCTCGTCCCAACAACTGTCCATCTCGGCAGGCGTTCGACCGCAGGCGGAAGTACGCCTCGAGTCACCCCCAAGCCCAAGCCTTAAACTGCCACATCTCCAAACTGCTGGCCCTGGAGATGTTGCCGTTTAGGCTTGTGGAGACGCAGGCCTTCCCGCGACCTGATGGCGGCTGCCGCACCTCGCTATTCCGTCCCCAGCCGCCACTACTTTTCCCGGAGTGCCGTCCCCGCCCTGCACCAGCACGTGTCGCGTAACATCAGGCGGGCCCTGAGGTACGCAGTCAGCGCAAAGGTCCACTTGACCACCGACTCGTGGACAAGCGCTTGCGGCCAGGGACGATACATCTCTTTGACGGCACACTGGGTGAATGTTGTGGAAGCGGGGACGGGGTCGCAAACAGAGACGGCCTACCTACCACCCCCGCCCAAGATTGCCAGCAGGGGTTCTGATAAACCCCCCTCCTCTTCCTCCTCCTCCTCCTCTGCCTTAACATCGCCCTCAGCCGCTAGCTGGAAGCGTTGCAGCACTGGCGCGGGGAGACGTCAGCAGGCGGTGCTTAAGCTCATCAGCTTGGGCGACAGGAAGCACAGCGCCCCAGAGGTGAGGGACGCCATATTGCAGCAGACGGAGATGTGGCTGTCGCCGCTGCAGCTAGGACCAGGCATGGTCGTGTGCGATAACGGCCGTAACCTGGTGGCGGCTCTGGAGCTTGCCGAACTCAATCACGTACCATGCCTGGCCCACGTTTTTAATCTGGTAGTCCAAAAATTTCTAAAGACTTACCCCAACCTGGCAGAGCTACTGGTGAAAAGTGCGGCGCTTGTGCGCTCACTTTCGGAAGTCAACTGTAGCTGCTGCTAGCTTAAAAAAACTCCAGCAACGCCTCCATTTGCCTGAACATCGGCTGTTGTGCGACCTGCCGACTCGCTGGATTCCACTATTCATGTTGGCCAGGGTGTGTGAGCAGCAGAGAGCATTGATGGAGTACCAGATTATGAATCCACGCGTGCCTCCAACTCAGCTCCCTCAGTTTGCCAACCACGAGTGGCCATGGATGGCAGACATATGCGATGTACTGCGTATCTTTGAGGAGTCCACCAAGAAGGTCAGCAGCGAGGACGCTATAGTGAGCGTAACCATCCCGCTCCTATGCGTCCTTAAAGAATCGCTCATCGCAATAAGGGAGAACGCATTGCACGCAGAGGAGACGGGGGTAGGAGGAGACGCAACGGAGCTACACAGTCAGACCACACTTTTGTCTGCTTCTCGGTGGCAGTTGCAGGAGGAGGGAGGAGGAGGAGGACGACGTGGAGGTGGCTGTGGAAGAGGAGGAGGATGCTGGCGGCGAGGGTAGCAGTCAGGCTGTGTGCGTCCCATTGGTTCAGCGCGGATGGGGCGGAGAGGAGGCGGAAGAGGAAGAGGAGGAAATGGCAAGTGATCCTTCTGGTGGGGGCAGTGAGGTCATGCCTATTCAGAGTCTGGCACACATGGCTGACTTCATGCTGGGCTGCTTTTCCCGGGACACACGTGTTGTCCGGATAGTGGAGAACAAACTGTACTGGGTCTTCGCACTCCTGGACCCCCGGTATAAAGATAACGTCTCCTTCTTTTATTCCGGTAGAGGAGAGGACAAATCGATTGCTGGAATACCAGAGGGAACTCGTGCAGAACATGATGGAGATTTTCCCACCCACCATCGCTGGCGGCAGAGAGGAGAGGGTCTCCCAGAGTCCCACAACATCGATCAGGCCCACAGCCACCAGGGCAACACTCTCCAAGGTGTGGGACACGTTCATGGCACCCCCTCGTGCAACTTCCATCACTGCGGGGCCCGCTATCAGCAGGAGGGACAAGTATTGGCGGATGTTGCTCGAGCACCTGGCAGACCGTACCCCTGTCCTCCCCGATCCCTCGGCGTCCTACACTTACTGGGTCTCCAAGTTGGACACGTGGCTGGAACTGTCCCTGTACGCCTTGGAGGTGCTTGCCTGCCCTGCTGCCAGCGTGCTATCAGAAAGGGTGTTCAGCGCAGCCGGGGGCATTATAACCGATAAGCGCAGCTGCCTGTCAACCGACAGTGCCGACAGGCTGACGCTAATCAAAATGAACAGCAAGTGGATTGACCCGGACTTTGCTTCTCCAACAGTGGAAAGCAGCCAAAAGTGAAGTGCCATCTGTATGAAGTGCCATTTCCTCCTCCACCTCCTCCTCCTCCTCCTCCTCCTTAACCGCCGTAGAATTGCTCCGTAAAAAAAAATATATATATGGAAGAGATGCGGCCCTGCGGGCTCTAGCCTGCCTTCTCCATGAGCCTCTGGCCAGCCCATGGCCTCTTCCTGCCTTTTGCGGTCCTACCCATCCCTCAACATCCCCACTGCTTTACCTGCTAGACATGACACTGGGCCAGGTCGGGTCACTGACTTCGTCATACTCAACCACCTCCTCTTACACTGCCTCACTTTGCTCCAACAGCCTCCCTTGCTGGCAACTGTGTCTCATCATCGTCCCTAATCATTTTACACTTTAGTGCCCATTCCACACCACCATCAGCTAGAGATGGAGCTTGCTCCAGTGTTTGGGCATCAGAACAAACAAAATCCTCAGATAGCTCCTGCGATTCTTGCATGGGTGGGAACACTGGGTTGATAACATTGGGCAGGGTGGGAGGAAGGAGGGTCAGAGTGAGGTCCCTGCAGTTTCTGCAGGCTATCGACGAGACTGGACTTTGTGGACTTGACTGGGTGGTGGACAGATTTAACAAATCTAGAAGGAGAAGGAGGGGTTTTGCCGAGCTGTCTGTAAGGGTTGCGGAAATCCAGACAGAACCAAGGCCCAAAACTTGGGTGGGGGTAGGCAGGTTTGCCCGTCCCCGCCTCCACAACATTCACCCAGTGTGCTGTCAGGGAGATGTAGCATCCCCGGCCTCAAACCAAAGTGTTGGTGGTCAAATGGCCTTTTGCAGTAACCGTGTTACTCGGGCATGGATGATGTTTTGGGACATGTGCCTGGGCAAGGCAGGGATGGCACAGAGGGAAAAATAGTGATGGCTTGGATTGCTTTCCCCTTGCCTATGCCATCTGTGGTTGTCATAGGCAACGTGATTTTAAGGGGTGCAGAATTTTATCTTCTTTTTTGTCTAGTTTGGCTTGGGGTCCATGGCAATGTAGAGGAAAGAAGGTTTCCTTGTATGGTCTCACTTTACAGAGAGGTTATATTGTCTTTGGAGTGTATTGTTGAGAGGCTGTGATAGTGGCGTAATAGTGCGACTTGGGCGCGTTATATGCACCCAGACATGCTTCCCCTGCTGTCCCAGTTGCATTCCAGCAGTGTTGGCATCCTTTTCTGAGGTTTCAGGGTGGACTTGGTGACCTCCAAGTGGTCGAATTGAGATTTCCAAGTGGCAAGCATTTTTTTCCCATAGACTTTAATGGGATTCGATATTCGGTCGATTAGTCGAATATCGCGGTCTATTTGAATCGAATTTCGAACTTTCGAATATTTCACTACTCGCTCATCTCTAGTCCACAGTAACAAAGATGGTAGTGAGGCAAAGTAACACCAATCAATTTAAAGGGAACCTGTCACCTAAAACACGCCTCCCAAGCCACCCACAATACCTTAAAGTAGCCAGTAGTATGTTACTAAAGATGCTCTTCTTCCTCCGGTCAGCTGCGCCAAAATCTTGAAAAATAAACTTTAATCCTTATTCCCTTTAGGTGCTATGTAACAGCAGAGCTTGAAGTCAAGGGGACAGCGGCTTCCTCGCTTCAAGTCAGGATAACCGCGCCCCGTTCGCCTCTGATTGCAGACTTGTGCATCTCGATTCCTATTCCCGCGCCTGCGCAAGCCTTCCGGGCGGCTTTGAGCAAACAAAAACTTTTGGCTTTCAATCAGAGGCAAAGGGGCAGGGAAAGGGGGTGCGGTTATCCTGAGGTGAAGCGAGGAGGCTGCTGCCGTTATATAGCATCTGAAGGGATTAAAGTTTTATTTTTCAAGATTTTGGCGCAGCTGACCGGAGGAAGAGCATCTTTAGAAACATACTGCTGGCTACTTTCAGGTTATGTGGGTGGCTTGGGAAGTGTTTTTTAGGTGACAGGTTCCCTTTAAATATATCAACTACCCCAGTATGGGATGCTGGTGCTGATTGGTCCGGTCTCCCACGTGACCTGGAAGTAAAATCAAAGGGCTCAGACCTTCTATTGGCCTGATGATGATTTGACTGCTCCATGATGTCACCTCAGGCCTCATTGGGACGAGCTCCCCTGGCAATGGTGCAGCAACGTGGATACCACCTCCCCAGGATAGTGCTCATAGTGGGAGTGTAGGGTTGTAAGTATTTTTTACACCCATTGTAGGTCAATTCTTATCTTACTGATAGGAATATGGTTAAATAGGTGTTTATGAGCTGTAAGTAATTTAGAGATAAGGGGTAACAGATGACGGCATACCGTGAAAGTCAAAGTAAGATGCCCCTAGCTCCTGTAAGGGTGCATTCACATCACCGTTAGGGCTTCCGTTCAGGCTTTCCGTTATAACATCGTTATAATGGAAAGAAACGGAATCCCTAGGACGGACATCAAAACGGACACCTTTAAGAGGCATTCCGTTTTGATCCGTCATAATAGAAGCCTATGGCCCTGCATAACGGATCCGTCTGGATGCCGTTATGCTGGACGGAAAACAAAGTCCTGTCGACAGGACTTTGTTTTCCGTCCAGCATAACGGCATCCAGACGGATCCGTTATGCAGGGCCATAGGCTTCTATTATGACGGATCAAAACGGAATGCCTCTTAAAGGTGTCCGTTTTGATGTCCGTCCTAGGGATTCCGTTTCTTTCCGTTATAACGATGTTATAACGGAAAGCCTGAACGGAAGCCCTAACGGTGATGTGAATGCACCCTAAAGCTTAATTCTTTATCACAAAAACTGCTGAAAATATTTCATAAAGACAAACTGAAACAATGATTTTTAGTCTAAAATGATCAAAATGCAATCATAAAAATAAAAAAAATAAAAAAAATTGACCCTGAAGGTGTTCATAGCTTTAAAAGCTTTGCACATTGATAAACTAAACCAGCTCAATAAGCTTTTGCGTTAATGCCCCAGGAATTACTTTAATGCCTGCTACATTTGTATCTCACATGGAAATCTGGAAACAATTTTGTTTTTCGTATATATGTATTTTCTTGGGAAATGCATTAAAGTTAGAAATTCTGTAAAAGTAATGTAAAATCTGTTTCTGACTATTTCAGTCGTGTTGATGAGCGATGACATTTCTGCAGCTCACCCCAGAATGGTTTCTTTTTGTCATAGTGGTCAATTATTTGCCCATTCACTGTGTCATCCTGTTTACTGACAGACACATTCTGGCCACTGCACCATTTAACATGTCTTGTCTATCACATCTTGATGCACATTTCTCTTTAATTGCATTTTGTTGGCTCTGAAACATGTCATTTTTGTCACATCAAATAGCTGCTTTTACAAGCTGCGCATTGGCAAAAAAGAAGTGACGACGAGCTGCAAGGCATATTAGAAAAAAAACATAAAGACATCTGAATTATGCTCTAATAGAAAAATAATAAATACAGATGTAGTCGGTAGATGTAGATAGATGGATGAGTGTGTGTTTTAAGCATTTGCAAAGAAGGTTAAAGGGTTATCCCTTAACTAATGTAAAAAGTGAAAATCAGACATCATCTAGTACCTTTCTAACAAAGCTAGAACCAGCCCTGTACCTCACATGGATCCAGAGTAGAGATGAGCGAGCATGCTCATCCGAGCTTGGTGCTCGTTCGAGCATTAGGGTACTCGTAAGTGCTCGATGCTCGGACGAGCATCTCGCCGTGCTCGAGGAAATGGCATCTCCCGCATTTTGAATTTTTGGCGCCTATAAACTCAGCCAATCACAAGCCAGGAGACTCTGCTGTACACCCAGCATCACGAGGGGCCCTTACATGTCGATAGAGGTTGGCTGGCCAGATCAGGTGACTCTGGAATATACTAGTGACTGCCCGCGGTGCACGGCTCAGAGGCTGTCTGGATGTTGTTAGGGACAGAGCTGCTGCGTTTCAGGGAGAGTGTTAGGGCCTGCATTTAGTTCTCTCTTAGGCAGGAGTGATCTAAAAAAAAACAACAGCCCTTCTAAGGGTACAAGACACCTTTTTTTGTTTCCTGGCTGGGCAGGCTGGCACTAGTAGTGCAGCTATCGCCATATATAACATTTTTTTTTAAATTGTTTTATCTCAGTGATACAAATCCATTTCATACAGCTGTGTGGAACCATTCTGTGTGTCACAGTTCAGCTGTCCAGTCACCACAAACCACAATCCGTATTTTCTGTCCAGGTGACCCATACTGTATGTCACGTAATCAAATGCAGTCTTTTGCTCTCACTGATACAGCTACATTAGAAAAATCTAAGTGCAACATTTTTCTTGGTTGCAGTCAAAATAGCCACAGTAAGCAGGGGCTGAGTTTGCTCTCTGATATATTCTGCACGTCACGTTAAAAAACAAACAAAACAAAAAAAAAATAGTTTTTTTGTTGTTTTATCTCAGTGATACAAATCCATTTCATACAGCTGTGTGGAACCATTCTGTGTGTCACAGTTCAGCTGTCCAGTCACCACAAACCACAATCCGTATTTTCTGTCCAGGTGACCCATACTGTGTGTCACGTAATCAAATGCGGTCTTTTGCTCTCACTGATACAGCTACATTAGAAAAATCTGAGTGCGACATTTTTCTTGGTTGCAGTCAAAATAGCCACAGTAAGCAGGATATATTCTGCACGTCACGTTAAAAAAAAACAGAACAAAAAAAAATAGTTTTTTTGTTGTTTTATCTCAGTGATACAAATCCATTTCCATTTCCAATCCATCCATACAGCTGTGTGGAACCATTCTGTGTGTCACAGTTCAGCTGTCCAGTCACCACAAACCACAATCCGTGCAACATTTGTCTGGGTTGCACTTAAGCAGACCAAGTCTGCCTAATCTAATAGTTTCAGTGTAATTGCTCCATACTGCACGGTACGTAATAAAATACGTAATTTTGCTCTAACTTATCCACCTATATACAAAGCACAATCCGTATTTTCTGTCCAGGTGACCCATTCTGTACGTCACGTAATTAAAAAAGGTCTTTTGCTTTCACTGATACAGCTACATTAGAAAAATCTCTGTGTGACATTTGTCTGGGTTGCACTTAAGCAGACCAAGTCTGCCTAATCTAATAGTTTCCGTGTAATTGCTCCATACTGCACGGTACGTAATAAAATACGTAATTTTGCTCTAACTTATCCATCTATAAACTAAGCATAATCCGTATTTTCTGTCCAGGTGACCCATTCTGTACGTCACGTAATTAAAAAAGGTATTTTGCTGTCACTGAGACAGCTACATTACAAAAATCTCTGTGCGACATTTGTCTGGGTTGCACTTAAGCAGACCAAGTCTGCCTAATCTAATAGTTTCAGTGTAATTGCTCCATACTGCACGATACGTAATAACATACATAATTTTGCTCTAACTTATCCACCTATATATTAACTTGTTCAGATTGAACAAGTTTGTGGGTTTCAGTACAGCAGGCCCTTTTTTTTTTTGTATATATAATACACTTATATACAGAAAATGTTGAACCCCAGGGCTAAGGGTCGAGAACGAGGGCGTGGGCGTGGGCATTCAATTACTGCAGGGGGCAGAGGCCGTGGTCCTGGGCAGGGTGAGACAGTACCCGCTGATGAGGGAGCAGGGGAACGCCACAGAGCTACACTCCCTAACTTCATGTCTCAACTTACAGGGACACGTGGTAGAGGACTGTTGAAACCACAACAGTGCGAACAGCTGATGTCGTGGATTGCGGACAATGCTTCAAGTAATTTGTCCACCAGTCAGTCTTCCACGCAGTCCACCCACGTTACCCAAGGGAGCACTCCTCTGGCTCCTCCACCTCAACCTCCTTCCCCCAGTCTGCCCCCTCCCAGGAAAATTTGAAATGCGATCCGGCATACTCTAAAGAACTGTTTTCTGGACCCTTCCCAGAGTCACAAACCACTTCTCAGGTTGCTGCTGACCTCTTTCCCGATGCCCAAGTTTTCCAACTGTCGCAGTCTGTGGGTGATGATGATGACATTGTTGACTTAGTGGAAGAAGTGTGTAAAGAGGTGTCGGACGATGAGGAGACACGGTTGTCAGACAGTGGTGAAGTAGTTGTCAGGGCAGGAAGTCCGAGGGGGGAGCAGACTGAGGAATCGGAGGATGACGAGGTGACTGACCCAAGCTGGGTTGATAAGCCGAGTGAAGACAGTGCTTCTGAGGCGGAGGCGAGTGCTGCACCAAACAGGTTGGAAGAGGCAGTGGTGTGGCCAGAGGGAGAAGCAGGGCCAGAGCTGGTGCATCAGCAGCAACTGTTTCACGTAGTGAAGCTCCCGTGGCGAGGCCTAGATGTTCGCAAGTCTGGAGGTTCTTTAAAGAAAGTGAGGATGACCGACGGACTGTGGTGTGCAACCTGTGCCACACCAGGATCAGCAGGGGTGCCACCACTACTAGCCTAACCACCACCAGCATGCGCAGGCATATGAGTGCTAAACACCCCACTCAATGGAACCAAGGCCGTTCACCTCCTGCGGGTCACACCACTGCTCCTTCCTCTGTGTCACTCGCTGCCTCTGCTAGTCAACCCCCTGCCCAGGACCCCGGCACGAGCGCCTCCCGCCAGAAAACCACACCTTCACCTCCACGATCCTCCACAGTGTCCACCAATGTGTCCCTGCTCAGCGTTCAGCTGTCTTTACAGCAGACGCTGGAGCGCAGAAGGAAATACAGTTCCAATCATCCAAATGCCCAAGCCCTCAACCAGCCGCCACTATTTTTCCCGATATGCCGTCCCATCCCTACACCAGCACGTGTCACAGAACATCATCCGTGCCCTGACCAACGCTGTTTCTGAGAAGGTCCACCTAACCACGGACACGTGGACAAGTGCTGCCGGGCAGGAACACTATATCTCACTGACGGCACATTGGGTTAACTTGGTGGAGGCTGGGACCGAGTCTGACCCTGGGGCCGCTCATGTACTGCCCACACCAAGGATTGCGGTGCCTAACTCGGGCACGGTCTCTGAGACGTACTATGCCTCCTCCTCCGACCCCTCCTCCTCCTCCACCTCCTCCTCCGAATTACCATCCGTGGGCACGGCACCTTCAGTCGGTAGCTCTAGGCGCAGCAGCAGCGCCGTGGGTAAGCGCCAGCAGGCGGTTCTCAAACTGCTGAGCTTAGGTGACAAAAGGCACACCGCCCAAGAGCTGTTACAGGGCATCACGGAGCAGACCGATGTGTGGCTGGCACCGCTGAACCTCAAGCCAGGCATGGTTGTGTGTGACAACGGGTGTAACCTGGTGACGGCTCTGCAACTCGGCAGACTGACACATGTTCCATGCCTGGCCCACATGTTCAATCTCATAGTTCAGCGGTTCCTCAAGACATACCCCAATCTATCTGATTTGCTCACCAAGGTGCGCCTCATCTGTGCGCATTTCCGCAAGTCGACCACAGATGCTGCCACTCTCAGGGCAGCGCAGCGCCGCCTACAACTGCCCGCTCACCGACTGTTGTGCGACGTGCCCACGAGATAGAATTCAACATTAAACATGTTATCCAGAGTTTACCAGCAGCGCAGAGCGATTGTAGACTGCCAGATGTCAACTTCCACCAGAACTGGTAGTCAGGTCACTCAGATTCCTCAAGTCTACAATGAGGAGTGGACGTGGATGTCTGATATCTGCCAGGTGTTGACCAACTTTGAGGAGTCAACACAGATGGTCAGCGGCGATGCCGCAATTATCAGCCTCACCATCCGGCTGCTTTGCCTGTTGAAAAACTCACTGTTCAGCATGAAGTCGGAAGCTTTGCGCTTGTCACAAGAGATGGTGGAGGAAGATACGTCACTTGATAGCCAGAGCACCCTCCGGTCTTTTTCTAAGCGCGTATCGGAGGAGGGGGATGAGGATGAGGAGGAAGAGGAGGAGAATGTCAGCGAGACAGAAGAGGGTACAAATGCTCAGTCATTCTTAACCCATGAGCGTGTATGGGCTGAAGAGGAGGAGGAGGAGGAGGAGGAGGAAATAGAGAGTCAGGCCAGTGAGGAGAGGGAATTCTTGTGTGTTGGGACTCTGGCGCACATGGCAGACTTCATGTTAGGCTGCCTATCCCGTGACCCTCGAGTTAGAAGCATTTTTTCAAACACCGATTACTGGGTGTTCACTCTTTTGGACCCACGGTACAAGCAGAACCTTTCCACTCTCATCCCTGTAGAGGAAAGGAGTATGAAAGTGAATCAATATCAACAGGCCCTGGTGCACAAGCTGAAACAATCCTTCCCATCTGACGCCGCTAGCTTCAGAGGGTGTGGTTCTGTTGGCCAAGTAGTGGGGGAGAGGAGGCGAGCAGGCAGCTTGTCCAGCACTGGCAGGGGAACGCTCTCCAAGGCCTTTGCCAGTTTTATGTCACCCCAGCAAGACACTGTCACCTGTCCCCAGTCTTGGCAGAGTAGGGGTGAGCTTTACAGAAAGATGGTGAGGGAGTACCTAGCTGACCATACCAACGTCCGGACCGATTACTCTGCTCCATACAACTACTAGGTTTCAAAGCTGGACACGTGGCCTGAACTGGCGCTGTACGCCTTGGAGGTGCTTGCCTGCCCTGTCGCTAGCGTGTTGTCAGAGAGGGTATTCAGTGCAGCTGATGGCGTCATCACCGATATGCATACATGACTGTCAACTGACAGCGCTGACAGCGCTGACAGGCTGACGCTTATTAAAATGAACAAAGCCTGGATTTCACCGGAATTCAAATCTCTTCCGGGGGAAAGCAGCTAAAGATTAACATTACTGATGTATCCGATTCCTCTTCTCTATTCCTCCTACTCCTCCTACTCCTTTTCATCTTTGCCTAACGCTGACCCAAAAAACGCAATTTTTTAGAGGTCCAACTGGCACTCTTTTACCACAATTTTTCCGGAGGGCCACCTACAGGCCCTCTCTCTAAACAATTTTTCCGGAGGTCCACCTACAGGTCCTCTCTCTAAACAATTTTTCCGGAGGGCCCCCTACAGGCCCTCTCTCTAAACAATTTTTCCGGAGGTCCACCTACCGGCCCTCTCTCTAAACAATTTTTCCGGAGGTCCACCTACAGGCCCTCTCTCTAAACAATTTTTTCTGGAGGGCCCCGTACAGGCCCTGTCTCCAAACAATTTTTCCGGAGGTCCACCTACAGGCCCTCTCTCTAAACATTTTTTCCGGAGGTCCACCTACAGGCCCTCTCTCTAAAAATTTTTTCCGGAGGGCCCCCTACAGGCCCTCTCTCCAAACAATTTTTCCGGAGGTCCACCTACAGGCCCTCTCTCTAAACAATTTTTCCTGAGGGCCACCTCACAGGCCCTCTCTCCAATTTTTTCGCAGTGTCAACTACAGACAGTGTAAAACAATGTTTCAGGAGCGTCAAACAGACAGTCCAAAACAATTTTTCAGGAGGCGCAACACATTTAAAAAAAAAATTTTGCTGAGGGTCGACTTTATGCACTCCGAAAAGAAAAAAAAAAATTGGAGGCTCAACAAAAGCCATATCACTGCATTCTCAGTCGGAAAAAGTCATTGGTGGTGTAACCGCCATTTTGTGTCAGGCTAAATTTTTAGGTGCTTCACCAGCTACCGCATACTAACTGTTATACTATACTAAAATGTTTATGTGGTTCGCCTGCTACCGCAGTGTCACTCGCTCACTCTGTTGTCACCACCATAGTGGTTTCCACTATAGCAGCCCAAGTCACATTCCCCTTTTTGATCTATACTGCACGTCACGTAAAAAAATAAGATCTTTTGCTCTCAGTGATGCAAATCCATTTCATAAAATCCTTTCTTTCTCTTTAACTGATCTATACTGAACGTCACTTTTAAAAATACGTCTTTTTCCTCTCTTTCTCTCTCTCCAAACTATTTTTCCAGATAGGTGCCGTATACGGTATTAAACTGAGAAGAATACATACAACACATGCCCCACTTGATCAATTTCATAGTTGACAACCGTACTGGTTGATGCTAAATTTTTGTCCTGCGTCGTCATTCGAACTCCATCTGGCTGTTGTCACCACCACACATGCAAGCCAAGGGGGCACTCCTCTGGCTCTTCCAGCTCAACCTCCTTCCCCCCAGCCTGCACCCCACCTACAGGCCCTCTCTCCAAACAATTTACCTGGATAGGGGATGTATTCGATTTTGAACTGATAAGAAGAACAGATTTTTTTTTGTTCTTCTTTTAATTGGCTCCTGACCTGTGATAGGCAGAGCATGGACACGTCCCCTTAGCTGCAGTAGAAAAGACACTCCCCTGGCCAGAGCAAGCTCTTTTTCCTTTTCCGTGTTCGAAAAATCCATGAAATATACGGTCCCAAGATAGAGGACGTATACGATTTTAAACTGAGAAGAATCTATACCACACATGCCCCACTAGTTCAAGCTCAATGTTGACAGCCATACCAGTTTATGCCAAATTTTTAAGTGGGGGTTCCACCACTACCAGCCTAACCACCACCAGCATGCGCAGGTATACGAGTGCTAAACACTATGGAACCAAGGCCGTCCGTTCCCCTCATGCAGGTCCCACCACTGCTCCTTCCCCTGTGTCACTCGCTGCCTCTGCGAGTCAACCCTCAGCCCAGAACCCCGGCACGAGCGCTTCCCGCCGGAAAACCACCCCTTTGCCTCCATGATCCTCCACACTGTCCACCAATGTGTCCCTGCGCAACGTTCAGCTGTCTTTACAGCAGACGTTGGAGCGCAAGCAGAAAAAAAGTTCAGCCCACCTACATGCACAAGCCCTCAACGTCCACATACAGGGCCACGCTAAATTTTTAATGTGCTCTACCTGCTACCGTCTCATGTAGCTCGGTCAATGTGTAGTCACAGCCATACAGGGCGACGCAAAATTTTTTATGTGCTCTACCTGCTACCGTCGTGTAGCTCGGTCACTCTGACCGAGTCTGACCCTGGGGCCGCTCATGTACTGCCCACTTGGAGGATTGCGGGGCCTACCTCGGTCACGGTTTCTCAGACTTACTATGCCTCTTCCTCCAACCCCTCCTCCTCCTCCTTCGAATTACCATCCGTGCTTCACCTCCTGCTACCTCAGTCTAACTCGGTCACTCTGTTGTCACCGCTATGCTGCGTCAGGCTAAATTTTTGGGTGGCTCACCTGCTACCTCATCTAACTTGGTCACTTGTTGGTGTCACCGCCATGCTGTGTCAGGCTTATGCCTGCATCGTGTGGCTGGGGATAGGAGAGCAGTGCCAGCATGGGCATGGGTGATGGACCTTCGTTGCACCTAGTTGGGTGCTTCCCTAACATGTGATGGGCATGTGCCTCGCCTTTCTTGGTCTGGGTGAGCACAATTGCCATGAGGGTAACCACCAGGCTGTTGCAGGAGAATTTGGGGTAATGGTGGGATTAGGCAGCCTCAGAGGCATCCATGCATGCTGCCCCTGCTGTTTCCTGTCCATTTCCGCGGTGTTTCCATCATTTTCTGGTTTCCAGGTTTTCACCCAGCCTTCTCTAGGCAGAGCCTTGGTCCCCATGCAAAAATGCTCGAGTCTCCCATTGACTTCAATGGGGTTCGTTACTCGAAACGAGCACCCGAGCATCGGGAACAGTTCGTCTCGAATAACGAGCACCCGAGCATTTTAGTGCTCGCTCATCTCTAATCCAGAGATCTCTCCATTTATTCTTCTGCTAGATTTATATCAAGCTGACAGCTCGAGGTGAGTGTCTTTTCTGCTGCAGCTCAGGGGGTGTGTCCATGCTTTCCCTATCACAGTTCAGGGGGTGTGTCTCAGCTCTCCTTATCACAGATCAGGAGGCAGCTGAAGGATGAAACTGAGCATGTGCGGCCATCTCAGTGAGCAGGTCAAAGAAATAAGAAAAAAACAAGCAGCAGGTGGCGCTATACAGATACATTTTATTGAATAACTCAGTTGCTATGCAAAATTATTAATGACTTGCAATTACAAAAGTATTCAGATCCAGGTGCTGGTTTGAAAACTGTAGAATATTTTTCGTGGGGCAACCCCTTTAGTTGTGTGCAAAAAGGAATACTCATAAAAAAGTATTTTTTTTTTAAAATACAGGTTTTAAATTTTAACTACAGGAAATCTTTTTAGATTTTTTAAATATGACAATGTTAAAAAAATCCTGAAACATTTCTGCTTTCACAATGACTACAAGTGCATATACAATAGGTTGACCGTTACAACTTTATTTGAATCATTTTCAATTTTGCTGTATAGATTGAGACAGAATAGGAAGAACCACCTACTTATCATTAGAGATTAGAGTCAGCACAGTCATCACATTATCATTAGAGAGCATGGCCAGCAAAGTCATCTCATTATTTGAAGGAAGGATCCACAGAAGCAGGAAAAGTAGAATCATCTCATTATCATTAGAGGGCAGGGTCAGCAGAGTCATTTCACTATCATTAGAAGTCAGGGTCATAAAAGTCATCTCTTTATTATTAGAGGGCAGGGTCAGCAGAATAATTTCATTATTGTTAAAGGGCAGGGTTACCTGAGTCCTCTCCTTATCATTTGCGAGCAGGGTAAGCAGAGTCATCTTATTATCATTAAAAGGGAATGGTCAGCAGAGTCATCTCATTATTGTTAGATGTCAGGATCACCTGAGTCAATTACTTATCATTTGAGGGTAGGGCCCACAGATATATCTCCGTGTCATTACAGAGCAGGGCCTGTAGAATCATCTCACTATCATTAGATGGCAGGGTCAGCAGAGTCATCTTCTTATCATTAGAGAGCAGGGTCAGAAGAGTCATTTCAGTATCATTAGAGGTCAATGTCCCTAGAGTCATCTTTTTATCATGAGAGGGTAGGGTCAGCAGAGTCATTTCATTATCATTAGAAGGCAGGGTCACCAGCATCATCCCTTTATCATTAGAGGGCAGGATCCACAGAGGCAGCTCTTTATCATTTCAGGGCAGGGTCAGCAGGGTAATCTCATTATCATTAGAGGGCAAGTTCAGGAGAGTCATCTCATTGTCATTTACAGGAAGGGTCAGCAGAGTAATTAAGTTATCATAACATGGCATAGTCTGCAGAGTCATCTTATTATCATTAAAGGGAATGGTCAGCAGAGTCTCTCATTATTGTTAGAGGGCAGGATCACCTGAGTCATCTCCTTATCATTTGAGGGCAGAGTCCACAGAGGCGTCTCCTTCGCGTTACAGAGCAGAGCCTGTAGAATCATCTCATTATCATTAGATGGCAGGGTCAGCAGAGTCATCTTCTTACCATTAGAGAGCAGGGTCAGAAGAGTCATTTCAGTATCATTAGAGGTCAATGTCCCTAGAGTCATCTCTTTATCATTAGAGGGCAGGGTCAGCAGAGTCATTTCTTTATCATTAGAGGGCAGAGTCACCAGTATAATCTCTTATCATTAGAGGGCAGGATCGACAGAGTTATCTCTTTATCATTTCAGGGCAAGGTCAGCAGGGTAATCTCATTATCATTAGAGGGCAAGGTCAGTCATCTCATTGTCATTTGCGGGCAGGGTCAGCAGAGTAAATTAATTATCATTACAGGGAATAGTCAGCATAGTCATCTTATTATCATTAAAGGGAATGGTCAGCAGAGTCATCTCATTATTGTTAGAGGGCAGCATCACCTGAGTCATCTCATTACAATGTAGCTGAATTAGAGGGATAGGTAGACTATGTTTCAAAATGTGGTAAACCTAAAAATAAAACAAACACATTTTATTTCTGCTGTTGGAACACCAGTAACGAGCTTCAGTCTCCACCACATGGGAATTTAAGCCTTACAAAGAGCTCTATCAAATCAATGGGGATTCTATATAATGCATGATAGGACAGATCCTCCAGAGAGAAAGAGAGACACCTTATTTATTGGCTCCCCACCTGGATAATTGAAGCAGATCACAAATGAGGGCTCCCTTCTCCCCTATGAACCCAGAAACTCTAATAGGGATGTGCCAAAGAAATGTCTAAACCAGACATACCTTTAAGTATTTTTACCTTCTTCTTTTAGAAAAAATAAAGTGCAAACTTTTCAAGACCCAACTTCCAATAATAGAGAAAGTCAGCGCAGATAATAGCGCGTATCAATGTCACATAAATTTGGTCCTATTATTTCTAGTGATTGAAAGACCTCAGAATGCATTCTGACTTTAGATTGTACTGGGCTGATTGCCATCAGTATCTTTGCCAAGTCGAGAACTAAATGGGTATGACAAAAAAATAAGGTCAAGTACGGGCTGCTTATTATATCATATAGAGAGATCCAGAGGAGACTGCAAATGATTGCTGCTACGATTATTTTATTACATCATGTTTTTATTTCACTGTGTTCTTTCGGGTAAAATTAAATAACCGCCTATGTAATTGTGTTATCTTCTAACAAGGTGAAAATGCTTTGCACTCAAGAAGAACCTTTAAAGATATTTTTATACAGTATTCAGGTTGACAGAACATGGAGAAGATAAAAAGTAATACAGCAAAGCCAAATGTCATGGAGAGCCGGCGACGCGTCCCATCCTTGCTGCGCCGCCGGTCTCCCGTGTCTAGTTCCAAACGAAGACGCGGCATGGAGACCAGGGGGTGAGGTGAGCGTGGGTATGGATAGACCAGCGCTCACCTGTGGAGAGTCAGTATTGTGGTCATGTGATGCTGGCCACGTCACATGACCCACCTGTGGGACTATTTAACAGGCAGCCTGCTGGCCACTGGTTGCCTGTGATTGGTCTTAAAACCTGAACTTGCTATTTTGAACTACTGTGACTTGGTACTTCGACTTCGGCTTGTATTTTTGACTTTGTCCCCGTCTCCTCCTTCTGTGCTTGGATTTGACCTCGGCTCGTGTGTTTAAGGGTCCATTCACACGTCCGTGTGTGCTTTGCGGTCCGCAAATTGCGGATCCGCAAAACACGGACACCGGCCATGTGCGTTCCGCATTTGAGGACCGCACATGGCCGGCTCTAATATAGAGATGCCTTTTCTTGTCCGTGGCTCCGGACAAGAATAGGACATGTTCTATATTTTTGCGGGGACGCGGAACGGAAGTGCGGATGCGGACGGCACAATGTGTGCCGTCCGCATCTTTTGCGGCCCCATTGAAAATGAATGGGTCCGCACCCGTTCCGCAATATTGCGGAACGGATGCGGACACATTCTGCGGACGTGTGAATGGACCCTAACTCTGCTTTTGCTTGTTCCCCTGGACTTTGACGTGACTTCCTGCTTAGACCCCGGCTTGGCGATATTCTTATATTGTGTGTGTTCTGTCTTTGTTTATTGTTTATTGTTTTCTCTGCATTGTTACCCTCCCTGTACGCCCCTGCATGTACCTAGGATAGGGACCGTCGACTAGTTGTACGCCATTGCCTAGGATGGGCCGTGCAAGCAGGCAGGGTCAGTGGTGGAGACTCTTGGTGAGGAGACTTTTTGGACAATCACTCCAGCAAAGACAAAACCACTGAGTTGATTGCTTGCAAACTGCAACTTTGACTTGATTAAATCAGTACGTTGCATTACAAAAGTCTTCATGCAATCCCAGTCTAATGGTCTCATCTTCTTCCCTTTAATAGACAGCAATATATCTCTTTGTAAGTCTACAAAGGTAACAATATAACCAAATATTTCTACCAAAGTTGCATAAAAGTTTAGTCATCTTTTCCGTATGCCCAAGATTTAGTCACATCCAGTGTACTGTACCGTTCGACAACGAAGATGAATCACTCCATGACATTTCTGAATCCAAATGTATCAAGAATCATTGCATGTCTGTACATTTATAAATATCAAAAATATAGCGAGGACATGATAAGCATCTATAGCAACTGCTAAATTACTGGGGAAATATTAGCTGCTATAGCAACTATTACACTGAATTGGCCTCACGGTGTGCAGTCTCCAAGATACAAGAGTATTCTAAAGTGGGATATATTTGTTTCATAGAATTATACCTTTAGGATGTCAGAAAATGAATCCATAGAAAATAGAGCTTAGTACTTGAAGATGTAGATGGTTCTAAAAAAGTCCACACATACAGTCATGAATCTAAGAGTTTCGCTTCTCACTGCCATTAAAAATTATTTATAAAAAATCAATTAACACTGAAATGACAATGGAGAATTAAACATTCTACTTATTACCGTATAGTAACATAGTAACATAGTTTATAAGGCCGAAAAAAGAAAGGCCGAAAAAACTGTCCATCCAGTTCGGCCTGTTATCCTACAAGTTGTTCCAGAGGAAGGCAAAAAAACCCTGTGAGGTAGAAGCCAATTTTCCACACTTTAAAAAAAAAAAATTATAATTTTTTAATTTATTTTTTATTTATATATTTTTTATTAATATTTTATTTTATTTAAGGCGCACTGGCCTGTGGGTTATAAATATTACACAGAAACCTACAACAAATCAATGACCTTCAGTTATAAACATTCATAAATACACTAACACTTAATTTAGGTACTTATGAGTATATATAATAATATAATAGGGAGAACAGAGGAAGAAGATCAGTATGCATAGAGTGTTTACATAGATGAGGTTGGAGGGGACTCATTTGAAGGGTCTCGACCTTTGTAATGCCTATATTCCTGCCAGGGCCTCCATATGAAAGAGAAAGTGTGTCTAGAGTGGAGTTCCCAGTGAGATAATTCCTCAAAACGGTATATCTGATCGACCTTACCTGTCCAATGCTCTAACGTAGGAATTTCCTTTGAGCACCAGTAAAGAGGGATTAATAATCTGAATGCTGTTATCAGAGTCGAGAAAAGAGTTCCCATATGGTTATGTCTTCCCTGGAGGCCCAGGCTGAGTAGAGCCATTTCAGGTGAGCAAACGTAGGCAGTACCACAGATTTTATTACTCTCTTTGAATATAATTCTCCACATCTCTTGTACTTTTGTGCAGGACCACCAAACATGAAAAAAATGTTCCTTTTTGTGAACAACATCTCCAACAGTTAGCACAGGTCTCAGGAAAACATTGAGCTATTTTATCGGGGGTCCTATACCATCTGGAAAGTACTTTATATCCGTTCTCTTGGATACGTACACATCTTGATCATTTGTGTGGGGCTTCTAGGATCCTGGATTTGTTTTATCCAGGTGATAGTTCCCTACCCAAGTCTCCTTCCCACAGGCCGACTACTGCTGGTTTTGTCTCCAGCTTGGGAGTCTTCATATTTTTATATAGACATGAGATTAGTTTTTTAGGGTAGGTTTTGCTTGTCACTAGTTTTTCAAACCCTGACAAATCACCCGAGGTAGGCAGAAGCTTAATAATGGAAAGCAGCTTCTGTCTAATAACTCCCCATAGAAAAGTGGAGTTTGACGAGAGTGTGAGCCTGTGCGAAAGATCCCGGTCTGGTAAAATGCAACCAGTGTTGTTCATAAAATCTAGCACTGCAGTGGACAGAGATTTAGTCGCAGCTGGGAGGCTGTCTCTAAATTCCTTCGGGGTCATAGCAATAACATCTCTGATCTGTAATAGTGTGGAGGGGTATGTTATAGCTTTTAAGGAATGTAAGAACCAATCCCACACCAATTTTACCCACTTTAGGGGAAAAAAATTCCTTCCCGACTCCAATCAGGCATCAGAATAACTCCCTGGATCACCGACCCCTCTCTAGTAACTATAACCTGTAATATTATTACCCTCCAGAAATACATCCAGACCCTTCCTGAACTCTTTTACTGAATTCACCATCACCACCTCCTCAGGCAGAGAGTTCCATTGTTAAAAAATATATTAGAGGAGCCTGAGGAGGAGACAAAAGTGGTTCATAACTGCTTTTGTCTTCTCTATTTCATATATAGTGTCCGCCAACATACCGAGCTGCTGGATCTTAGGAGACATACTGTACGTACTGTAAATCAGCTCAAAGTCAAATTTGATATCTCTCTCATACCCATGGTATAGCCTATACAATGTACAACAGACACAACATATAAATACATAAAAAATTATTCATTTTATAATTGAATTGAATTATTATATTATTAATTATTGCTTAAAGTCCAGTATAAATATATGCCAAATATCCTGATTTTAAACTGGGTTGAAAGAGCGCAAAACAGATAAAGAATTTAACATTCTATCAGCCTAATGGACAGACCCATCCCTTAATCTTCTAGTTCAGCTTGAAGACCCCTTAGTCTCCTCCCTGATGGCGACAAGCTGAAGAAGCAATATAACGGGTGGACCACTAATTGAAGGGACTGTTTCCTTTTGGACTTCCTGTGGACACCCAATTAAAGTGTTTCCTCTTCTTGCTAGGGGACCTATGGTCACCAAGTTACAATATCTCTCCTTCTTGCTTCTTGGTGCTCCTGTGGACAGTCAGTTATAGTGTTTCCCCTTCTTGCTGGGGTTCCAATGGACATCCAGTTACAGAGTTTTCCTGTTCTTGTTGGGATTTTATGTACACCCAGTTACCCTGTCCCCACTTTTTGCTAGGGCTTCTGTGGACACTCATTTACAATGTGTCCTCTTCTTTGAGTTTCTTGCCGAGGCTCCTACTGAAACCCAATTTCAATGTCTTCAATTTTTGCTGTGTCTCTTATGAACACCCAGTTACAGTGTTCTCCTTCTTGCTTGGGTTACTATGGAAACCCATAGCACTTTTTGCTGTGTACCTTATGGACACCAAGTTACAGTGGTAAGATGACAAAAAATATACAAATTCAAAATAATTAAAGCAAATATGTAAAATAAACTACAAGAAATTGCCTGTACTAACCCATACTGTCATTGTTGCCATTTCCTCAAACTATATATTATATATCAAAATAACAGAAACAAAAAAGACAACCCATGTCTATACTTTATCTTAGTGTAAACTTGAAAATGTAAAAAACTGACAAAAAATTATCCGTCTTGGGAAAAAAATAGTAGCCTCAACATAAAAAAAATGAGGACCTCTAACACTGACAAATGTAAGGTTATGCATATGGGAAGGAATAAGGCAAGTCACTAGTACATACTGAATGGTAAACCATTGGGTAACTCTGACATGGAAAAGGACCTAGGAATTTTAGTGAACAGCAAACTAAGCTGTAGAAACCAGTGTCAGACTGCTGCTGTCAAGGCCAATAAGATAATGGGTTGCATCAAAAGAGGCATAGATGCCCGTGATGAGAACATAGTCCTGCCACTTTACAAATCACTAGTCAGACCACACATGGAGGACTGTGTACAGTTCTGGGCTCCTGTGAACAAGGCAGACATAGCAGAGCTGGAGAGGGTTCAGAGGAGGGGAACTAAAGTCATACCTGGAATGGGTGGACTACAGTACCCAGAAAGATTATCAAAATTAGGGTTATTTACTTTAGAAAAAAGATGACTGAGGAGAGATCTAATAACTATGTATAAATATATCAGGGGTCAGTACAGAGATCTCTCCCATCATCTATTTATCCCCAGCACTGTGACTGTGACGAGAGGACATCCTCTGCGTCTGGAGGAAAGAAGGTTTGTACACAAACATAGTCGAGGATTCTTTACGGTAAGAGCAGTGAGACTATGGAACTCTCTGCCTGAGGAGGTGGTGATGGTAAGTTCACTAAAAGAGATCAGGAGGGGCCTGGATGTATTTCTGGAGGGTAATAATATTACAGGTTATAGTTACTAGAGAGGGGTCGTTGATCCAGGGAGTAATTCTGATGCCTGATTGGAGTCAGGAAGAAATTTTTTCCCCTAAAGTGAGGAAAATTGGCTTCTACCTCACAGGGTTTTTTTTGCCTTCCTCTGGATCAACTTGTAGGATAACAGGCTGAACTGGATGGACAGATGTCTTTTTTCGGCCTTATAAACTATGTTACGATGTTACATTCCATCAAACATATGTGTCTGAAATATTGCCTGACACATTTAACCTTAGAAAACCATAGTTATTTTTATTATACAGTTAAAAAAGTGAGAAAATGAGTGTATTGGTGTATACAGACCTAACCGAGACAAAAAGGACACTATTTCAGCCTAGCCCAATGAATGTATTTTGTCTTTAGACTAAAAGATTTTCCCGGCAAACACGTAAAACATAGGGCTCTTACACCAAAATCTGATGCACTTCTGGTGTATGGTGTTCGCATAATAACAAATTATATTGTGGAACATTTTTGGAGCAAATGTTGCAAAGCTTTCAATCCATAGTTGGTATAAAGTGAGACAATGGGGAAATGTATCATTTGCAGTTTTTTCTATGCCTTTTTTTTAACCTTGTCCTTACTGCACAATAGCTTTGAGTAGATTTGAAACTTTTTTTGTGACTGTCTCAAAAAGTCACATTAATAAATCTGTATAACAAACCTTTTAAATGCAAAACTTTTTATACTACTGTTCAAAAATGGTGAGGATGATGTAAAACAGCAAAAAGCTGCACATTTTGATGCAAAATGGGACAAAATGTGCAAATTTTGAACACTAGAGGGAAACTAACTTACTAAAGTTCCTCCTACATGTCTAGCAATGCACAAAATTTAAGCAATTTTAAATTTGTTGTATATCTAGATCACGCATCTACAATTTATAAAGGAATAGTAAATCTGCCCTTCCATTCCATGTCTAGTGCAGGGTCTAATGTGGTACTTTTCCTATACACAGGGGTTCAGATAGTGAATCTTAGTAATCTTTGTAGATTTAACTCCCTCCTAGAGAGCTATAGGCATTCCATGTGCAACTGTGTACCACCTCCATATGACATCATATTGTGAAATAAAGTGTTTTTTTATATTTCTGCACAAATATGACCTAAAACTACATCAGATTGAGTAGATAAAGATTGCAAAATAAAGTGAGTGTGTTCCTCAGTGGGTGTGTAACCACTGTGTCAATCCATAGACTTGACATTGGGCTAATCTAATCTTATCCTAACAGTCCCCTTGTATTTACCCTTTAACCCATATACAGGGATCTGGACTTCACTGCAGGGGAACCAACAGCCACTGCTTCTTGGAGTAGTCTTAGACCTCATTCACACATACGTGGACCAGGGTCAGTGAAAACCCAGCCTGCCATCCTGCTGAGTGCTAGTAGATTAGATCATACGAGTGTATCACCGCTCGTGCACTCAGCAGGATGGCAGGCTAGGTTTTTACTGACCCTGGTCCACGTTGTGTGAATGAGGCCTAAGTGTTGTTGACAGGTAACCCAAAGGGTTAGAGACACCATTGTGGAGAAGTGAGGGATCAGACAAAAAAAACAAAACCATAGTCAGGGAAAAGCCGAGTTCAGGGCAGGCAGAGTGTGTGCTACACAGGTCTGGAAGCAGAGGAAAATAATCCAGTCAACAGGCAGAAATCAGTACATAGGAAGACAAACTAATACAGCTAGCTAGATAACCTATTGCTCAGGCACAATCCGATAGGGGAAGATGCATTAAGTACACAGAGGTAACCAGCTAGTGTGAATTAGAGTTTGAACACTGGCCCTTTAAGAGTCAGAGGGAAGGCACACATTATGAGCTGAAAAGAGAGGTCTTGCCGGCAGGAGCAGGCTGCGATTTGCTATGTAAGAAGACTCTGGTAGCCAACTCTGCTTTCTGCATTGTGGGTGAATGGTCATTTCTCTATTATAGTCAGGCCATCAAGGCAGGTACAAGCAAAGTCATATATGAAGATCTCACCTCCCCTGTTTCATCCCATCTGAATCCCTAGAACCTCTTTTTGGAAGGTTGTGCCTTTCCTTCAGTAATGGATCGCAAGCTTTCAATCTTTCTTTGCCCGTCAATCTTTGGTGGGACAGTCCCATACTTAGAACCGGTCCTAGGTATAGGACTAGTGGAAAATGAGCAGTCATTTGGATGCTTACTCCAATGTCTGCATGAGGGAAGAGGTTGGTGACTAAATGGCCTGTTTCAATATTCTCACGGGCCAGACATGAGGATATAAAATGGGGAAGGGGGGATCTTTATAACAGACTTTTCACAAAATAGCAAATGAATAATTCTCTAGGTCAGTGGTTCTCAACTCCAGTCCTCGGGACCCACCTGCCTGTCAGGATTTAGGAATATCCCACAGAATGAATACCTGTGGTAAGTCCTGATGGATGGACGCTAATTATATCAGCTGGTCTAAACTAAGGAAATCCTGAAAACCTGACTGGCAGGTGGGTCCCGAGGACTGGAGTTGAGAACCACTGCTCTAGGTGAAAAGAAGTTTCACACGACTGTAGAATTAGGCAACACACATGGTTTGCAGTCTGTTACCATGGAGACACATAAATCAGCAGTGAAGCTGTAGGTATGAAACTGTGGTAGAATTTTAAAGCAAGACTATTTGCAAAAAAAAGTACCTTTAAAAAAATAAATAAATCAGATGCACCTGTTAATGAAAAGGTTGCAAAAGTATACATACCCCTTTGCCAATAATATATTGCTGGCTGGAGACATTGAATTTGCTCAGTATAATTCTGCATGAGCTGTATGTATTGAGTACTATTCCTGATACCGTTATTCAGTTAAGCAGGCTACAGGATGTAAAGCTTCATGGCCGGTTCCTGGGAGCAGGTGCTAGTAATTCATTAATTAGATGTTTTGTTTTTTTCAGGAATGAGTGAACAGAATTGAAATTAGCAAACACAATTGGTGGTAATAGGAAAAATAAAACCTTGATTGGCGTTCTGCAATCTAAATTCTGCTCCATGTTCTGCCTCAGCATCTGCTTTTAAGAACATTTGGCCCATTGGGACTGCAAACAAAAAAAAGTCCAAAAATGTAAAAAAAAACAAAATGTGTTCCTTCTTCTGTAATGTCAACATCCAATTTTGATTAGAAGTGCTTGTTTAAAGCAGAAATATTTAGAAGTCATCTCTTATACTATGGTGTGGTATTTTAGTAGAT
Organism: Rhinella marina; assembly: GCA_900303285.1. NCBI lineage: Eukaryota > Metazoa > Chordata > Amphibia > Anura > Bufonidae > Rhinella > Rhinella marina. The sequence goes on from ONZH01013706.1 coordinate 26,174, forward strand.
GACCCAATGAAGTCATAAAAATACCCTTTCAGATTGTCATCAGTGACCAGTAGAGATAAGAGAAGTTTTCAAAAATTCGAATTGAATGCTTCATCAAACTTTTCAAAAAAATTCAATTTGATCCGAATTGATTGGTTGCAAATTGCATTTTAAAGCAGCTATTTCCCGGCCTGCAGGGAGAGTGTATCTCGGTGTATATCACTGTGCATCGCAGAACCATGCATAGCTAGTCCGCTGTGGTAGTGAAGCAATAGGCAGGTGACAGGCATTACTCTTAGGCCTCAAGCACACGAACGTGTGCCGGCCGTGCCCGTGCTGCAGGCCGCATACTGCAGTCCGCAATGCACGGGCACTGACCGCGGGGCCACCGTATGTGGATCGCTGACCCATTTCATTCATTCCGCATCCGAGGGTCCGAAAGCACTACTTTTTGCGGTGCGGAGGCACGGACAGAAACACTACGGAAGCACACCGTAGTGCTTCTGTGGTGTTCCGATCCATGTCTCCGCTCCGCATCTCCCGGATTGGGTCCGTGATCCGTGATGTGGGCTGCACACGGCCGGTGCCTGTTTATTGCGGACCCGACGTATGCTCGTGTGCATGAGCCCTTAGACTCAGTTCACACTTCACTTGTTAGGTCAGTTACAGGTCAAAAACTGACCAAGTAACTGAAGTGTGAACTCAGAATTGAAGGTCAATGTTATTGTCAGGTATAATGTACTTAACTGTGCAGTGGCCCAAGATCCTACTATAGCGTGAAAGAGCGCTCTTCTTTTACACTGTCGTCAGCTGATTCCATATAGATTTCTATAGAACAGGGGTGCACAACCTGCGGCCCGGGGGCCACATACTGCCCTTAATACCATTCTGTGCAACCCCCAACCATCTGGTAACAGACATGTATGTTTATGACTTGTGGCTGTTCACATATATTTTTCACGTAGTCTCCCATTAGATGGGAGTCCTGGAGGTGTAATCAGACATTTATAGTATGTACTGTATGTACTATACACCATAAATTACAGTATTTCAGTTGTTAACACCCCTTTAAATGTTATTTTCGGCCCTTGACGTTAATTCAGTCTGCCAACGTGGTCCCCAACAAAAAAAACGTTGTACACCCCTGCTATAGAACCTGTTCTGTTACACACTGAAACAAGTGGTGGCCAACAGCCAACAGTAAGTTTGTGTGGACCTCACTTTTTATTTTTCTCTTCCTCTGATCTGTCAAAAAAAAAAAAAGAAAAGGATCCTTTCTTTTGAGCATCTGCCTTTACACGGTCAGTATTTGATCATTATCAGTAAGGCCAAAACAGAGATGACACGTGATGAAAATATTTGCATGTCTTCTGTGTTTTGAACCCACTCCTGCTTTTAGCTTCCAAATCATGATCAAATGATAGAGGCCCCATGCTCTATTTACATGAGTGTTGACCATTCGCCTCTGAAATCAGTTTTATTTGGAAGGAAAATGAGTCTAAAATGCAGGTCTTTAATGGTCTCTCTAACATGGTTGAGTATTTAGTCAGCTTTTGGCATCTGTATTAGATAAGGCAAAAACAGGAGTGGGTCCGAAACAGAGATAGGATAGAAATATTTGCATGTTTTCTGTGTTTTCTGGACCCACTCCTGCTTTTTGGCTTGCAAATCAAGATCAAATCCGAATGCAAAATACTGACCATGTGATACAGGCCTTACGGATGCTCAAAAGACAGGATCTGTTGTGATTTTCATTTTCCGCCCAGTCACAGAGTCGTGAGCGTAGCAACCGGATAGGGGATAACTATTAGATCGGTGGGGATCCAAATGCTGGGACCCCAATTGATCAAAAGAATAGGGACCCTGTACCGCCTGCAGCCATTGAAATGAATAGAGTGGCCGGTTGGGCATGCGAGTGGCCACTTTATTAATTTTTATTGGAGTTCCAGAGATAGCATAGTAGCTGCTCTGTTCGTTTCATGGGGCTGCAGGGAGTATGAGGTCCATTAATGTAACTGGAATACCCCTTCAACATACCATTTTTCCAGTGCAGTGTAAGCCAAAATTCCGAAACCCAAAAAAGCAATGGCAGAATTGCTGCCTTCTATTTATCCTGCTTTCCAAAAAAAAGTGATCAAAATGTGTGGCCCAAAAAGAGAAAATGTATGGTTCTCCAAAAAAATGGCTGTACTGGTACCTCAGAGGCTGTTCAATAGCAACATGTCGACCGTAAACCAATCCAACAAAATCTGCTCTTCAAAAACCAAAAGGTGGTATTTTTCTTCTGACCCCTGCAGTACATAGCAGTTAATGCCCACGTTTATGGCATTTCAGTACCCAGTAGAACCTGTCTGACAATTTAAAGGGTGTGGTGTGAGTGTCAGTTGTAACCAGCTGGGCTCAATATATTAGGCACTGAAATGCTATGTCTGTGATAAACTTGCAATTTTCACTTTGTACTGTCGTCTATTCATTAATTTCTTCAAAATACCTATGGTACCTATTAATAAATAAATTGAAGGGTGTAGTTTGGGGTCACTTCTCGGGGTAAACATTTATTATGTAACCAAAGAGTCTCTGCAATTGTCAGCACCAGCTGTGTAAATCACATTGGACTTCAAAATTCTCATGGTGCTCTCCTGAGAAACCTCATATGTAGCATAATAATAAGAGAGAGGACTTTTCACACTGGCATAAACTGGGCACAAAATATTGGGCAACGAAATGGCATATATGTGGAAAAAGATTTTTCTGTCAGCAGATTAGCTCCTATGACACTGGCTGACCTGTTACATGTGCACTTGGCAGCTGAAGACCTCTCTGTTGGTCCCATGTTCATATGTGCCCACATTGCTGAGAAAAATGATGTTTTATTATATGCGAATGAGCCTGTAGGTAATTTATAAAATGGCTGTAAAGTAGAACTGGCTTAGTTGCCCATAGCAACCCATCAGATTACTTTCATTTTCCGAAGGAGCTGTCCAAAAGGAAAGGTGGAATCTGATTGGTTGCTATGGGCAGCTAAGTCAGTTCCACTTTAAACTAGTTTTATAATCGACACCCTCAACTTTCTTTTACATTTGGAACAAAGACTGCTTTTCATTTCTAGCTTGGAAGAAGAATTTCTGCAAAATTTGTGACAAATCAGATTAATTTAGAATTGTTTTTCTCTTCTCAAGCTGGCACTAATAGGGAATGTATTGGTGGTTGCTGGCTGCCGATGTTCCCCTACTCACCATCACAGTTAGGCTCTGTGTTTGGATCTGCACTGTACTTCCTAGCCACCGTTATAATTGTCCGTGTCAGGCTGCATTACAGGGCAGATAACTGCGGTGATCTGTTGTTGGTGTCTTCCCATTCACCGCCGCTGTCCTGGTCTCTGTCCTTGCAGACATCATCCTTCCTGTGATCAACACCATGGTTTCCTTCCAACCTTACCCACTACATGCCTTCCAGCCTGTTCCTTGTAGGACCTCGTTAAGGGCTTATGCGCATCACTTCCTGTTCTCTGAAGGTTTTGCATATGTGAGATATGTAATCAATTCCAGCCATACTGCACCTATGTAAGTGGCCCAGCCTCCTTCCTAGGTGCCTGAGCATCAATGGTCCTTGTGTCCTGCAAAGGTGAATTTGTCTGTCATTAAGTTCCTGTGTTCCTGACCAGTGATTGTCTTCTGGATTCCACTGCCTGTCTGATCCTTGCCTGCTACGTCTCGACTCTCCTGTTGCTGAGCTGGATTGCCTGACCTGTATCTGTGCCCTGACCCATTGCTTGTAAGACTAGACATCTGCCTCATCCATGTTATTGCACTCGCTCCTGGTTATGACTCAGCCTGTTGGCCACATCTGTACCTCTGGTACATTCTGGTCCGTCTGGACCAGCTGATTCATGTGCCAATCCTACTCAAGAGGTAGTGACCTGGTGTTCCCCTTGGGAAAGTCTATCCCCACCATCAGGGGTACTACGAAGAATGAGCAGTTTACTAGACAATGCCCTTGGAGGAGGTTGGTCACGTGGCATAGTGGGTTCACACCCGTTCATGACAGGGAAAATCATAACATATAGTTAATCAGGGAAAAGCACGTTCCATATATCTCATTGACTGATCATAATTCATGAAATTTTACAATTTAGTGCAAATTTTTTTGTTTAATCATGCATTGATTGAACAGACATTTGTAATACAGTATGATAATATTCATCATGATTGAGACATTCAGTAAAACAAATAGCTATTATTGATTTTATATAAAGTTATTACATTAACCGGTAACAAGGGACAGAGAAACGTAGGATGAAATTCATGAATTCATCTATAACCTTGAAATTTAAATACAATTAATGTATATGAAGGTTGCCATTAGTTTATAGAAGCGGAGACTATAGAATGACGAGGTTTATGTATGCCTTTTGTTAAATATGTGCATATTTCCACTGGAATGCTTTGTATGCATGTACTACATGCATTAATCTTGCTTTCATGCTGAGACACAAGGGAAATACATCAAGATATTCTGCAGGAGAAATATCTGATGTAAACAGAGACATTTTATATTGGTGATAGTTTTGTTTCAAATAAAAATAATTTCAGACCCAGAAATATATTAATGAAGCCAAAAACTGGAGCTATTTATTTCAAAGAATTTCAAAATTAGTAATTGCTGAATACAAAGTCACCATACTGCTTAATGATCAAATCAAACTCATCGGCTGCTTAAAGAGATTGTTTCATTAAAAGGATTGTCCGAGTTATGGAAAAAAAAATTAGCACTTTAAATCTCATGGGCAGCAATATATAACTAAGTTAAGCAAGTTTTAGGCAAAAAAACAACACAATCTATATTTCCTCATTTCCCTGGTTCTCTACTGGCTCTCTGTTTACATGCAATAACAACAATCTCTGCCTCCCCTCTGTTCTGCAAAGGAAGTGAATACAAGTGCTGCCCTGAGTGACATGTCTGCCTGCTGGGAGACTCAGCACCATGTTGTATGTGTAGGACTACAAGCCACAGCTGTACAATGACACTGCTGATACACACAGGAACTTCCCCCTAACTTTCTTGTGCAATACTCTGCAGATCTCCTAAGATCTCTTCCACTGTCAGCTCTGTGTCTGTAGGATGAAGAGGGCAGATCCTGTGTCTCTTCATTGCCTGAAGCTGCTCATCAATGCCTTGAGCACTGAATGTATGCTACAGAAGGGGTTAAAATGATATTAAAATTGGAAAGAATCCAGAAAGAGAGCAGATGGCAGCTCAGCCAGTGCAGGGGGCGTGGCCTGCACAGTAACATCTCGTGTACAGACTCTTATCTGATCGCTGAGGCTTGTGCACGAAACATCAACAGAGCAGGGAGAGAAGCTGACATCACAGGTCATGTGACCCTCAGTGAAATCTGAGAAACCAGCATCTACAGATAAAGTAAGTGCATTGAAAAAACATTACATTTGTCTAGTTAGAAACATGCAAAGGACAAAAAGTAACTTGGACAATTCCTGACTATTCATCTTATTAAGGCATCATGAAGGGTGTCCTCTTTTCCCCAGAGAAAAATCATTACTTAAACTATTGTAAGTTAGGCCATCAGTACTTTTTTGGAGTAAAAGTACTCAGAAGAAACCCATGTAAACATAGGAAGAACATACAAACTCCATACAGATGGGGGGGGGGGTCAGGTTCGAACTCAGGACCCCAGTTCTGCAAGGAAACAGTTTTAACCATGAAGACACCATTCTACCCATCTGAATGTAGTATTACATTTTACCTGTAAAGTGAAGTGGCTGCCATATATTATTACATTTTTCCTGTAAAGCCTGCTGCAGAGAAATGTCTGGCCACTTAGCGAATGTATTCTTAAGAATCAAAATGTGACTCAAATTTATTAAAAAAAAAAAAAAAAAGTAGATTTGTTAGAATAAGAATTTCTAGAGATGTGATTTGGAAATTTTTTTCTAAGATGAGAAGAGATAAATAGAGATAGATAGACCTAGAGATAAAGATGGATAGAAATATAGAAATAGAAAGAGATTTTTTCTGGGCATTTAAAACACTTTTGATTCAGGTAGAATCACTTTGTTCTAAACTCTAAGCACATCGGGGGTCATTTATCAAGCTGAAATACACCTAAATCTGTGACTTCGTCCCGTACACGACAAGTCTAAAAAAGTGGGCAGGGAAGGGGATGGGCCAGATGGACGGTCTCAAGTTTTAGGTGTAGGAAAAGGTCTTAATGTAAGCCAGGCAGGAAGCTGTACCTCTTCATAACTTCTTCAATCCACCACCAGCAAAGGGGCTTTATTAAAACCAGCGTCTAAAACACAAGTCTTAATAGATGTGCTCCATGGTTGCTTCAGTTTAAATTGTACCAGAAATCAATCTATAATACATTAGCTCATCTCTACTTGCCACACCTTCTGTCAAATTAGCTGTGGTGGCTTCTAACTGAAAGAGATTAACTCTAATATTGAGAAAAGAAGGAACTTGATTGATAGGACAATAGCATTGCCATTGGTTTCATCACTGGCTGCACTGCATAGACCTTGATTTCTCGGTATGGTTCTCATTGTTTAACTGCATTGTATGAAATCATGATACTAGAGCATTTTAAACAAGGGCATCCGTAAGAAACCTATAGAGGTAAACTAGTGAAGTGTATTAATGATTACCCATTAAGCCAGATATTGCACTCTTGGAAAGAACAAGTATATCATAGAGGCAGCCCATGCCAATGGTTTTTAGAAGGGGGGCAACAGCTCAGGTTGGCCAGATTCTGGTTCCCAATGGGTTCTAAGACCTTAGACAAGGCTATCCTTTTACAAGGACTTTTACATGATTTTGTGTGGCCTACACAATTATGTGAGTTGACTGGTGAGCTCGACCATCCACAGTATTAGTAGACTCATCCCTATAGCTTTACAGTTCCAAGTATAAAACTTCTTATGTATTATCACATCCCTGTCCATGTAAAATATAAAACGATAACATTATCATGACTAAATCCATAAAAACTTAGCACCAGAGATGAACACGTTTTGTGAAGCTTGTTTTGCGTCCAATTTGGTCTAATCAGTCATCAGATTTAATTTTGTCTGAATTAGAAATTAGCAAATTTCCTAAAAATCATTTTGTCCCATTCGTTTGAATTGACCAAAACATATTATTCAAGTTTGAATTGACTCTGCTCCAATCGAAATTAGAATCTCTCTCTCACGCTGGGAAAAAAGATACCCAAACAAATCTAAAGGAATTCTAATTCTACCAAATCAGAATTTTTTTTTCAAATATTTGCATCAAATTTTGATTCTAACAAATTATAGTAACCTAGTTTGTAAGGCTGTAAAAATACTTAGATCAATTCAGTTCCACTGTTATCCTGCAAGTATATCCAGATGTGAAGTAGAAGACAATTCTCCTAACTTCAGGGGAAAACATCCTTCCTGAATCCGATCAACGACCCTTTTCCAAAAATTTATAACTATAACCTGTAATATTATTAAACTCCTGAAATCGATTAACTCATTTCTAGTCTGAATAACTTCAACTCAAATTTGAAGTGTCCGCATTGCCCATTCTGTGGCCAGGCCCTCCTTCACTTCTTTACTACTGCTTGGTCCTGCTAATCAAACTAGCCAGGGAGGGGCTGAGCTTGGGTACAACAAGAACAATGGTGACACCCTCATTGCACCACGGGCCTAATTTGCTTATTATGAGAAAGTATCATAACTTGGGAATGGAGCCTCAGATCAACAAAAGAAAACCAGCGTTTTTAATCAGGTGAACCACGGCTATGTGTCTATGCAGGCAGTTGGATAGGGAGGTAGTTGGTGACAGATTCCCTTTAATTATACATTGATGCAAAAAGCCCAATGTACTTCTATTCTCATGGAGTCTCAAAGAAGTATTCTATTGGAAACCATTCATGTCTATCAATTATCCCTATTCCACCAACTCACCTATACAACCAAAGTTTTTGTGGAGCTGAGGATAAGCATACAATTCTATGGGAGTTTTGAAAATAGCCAGGTAAGAGCACTAGCAGTATGAAATTTCTTAGAGTGGGAGCGATCATAATTGACCATCAGTCCAACCAAACCTCCACATTTTTACTTATCACCTGCCCAGTGGATAGGTGATGAATGCTATGCTATCTGCTGGAACACCCTTTTAACTCACTGGTGACACTAATGAATATGTTTATTGGGTTGACTGTACTACTGTATACTATATGATGAGATTAGAAATCAGCAAAGTTCTTCAAAATTCGATTCGGCCAAAATTTTCTTTGTGATGAATTACTTCATCATGAAGCACATTTTTTTTTTGTAAGTAGCGGGTGCAATGACAGGGAACAGCAATTGAAATGCCCTTCGTCATTGAACCCCTTAGATGCCGATTTACATAGTTAATACGGTCGAAAAAAGTCCATCAAGTTAAACCAAGTTCTCATCACTGATTGTAGCATCTGAGATCAATATTAAAGCATTTTAGGAGTTGCTCAAAATAAATAAATAGTATTTACTGCTCCTTATTCTTTTGAGCGCGAAGAGGCCGGCACAGCCATCTTTCTTGAAGATCCAGCATAAAATCTCAAGCGACACATGATGACATCATCACGTTGGCTGGTGCACAAGATTTAGCATGGGATCTTCAAGCCACATGGCCGTGGTTGCCTCTGCATGCTCAAATGGATGAGCTAAGTATGATTTTTATTTTTTATTTTTACTGCCATATCAAAGAAAATCACATTGTTAGCACAGAACAGGATGTAAATCGGCTTTGCAGAGAATCAAAATCTTCCTGAAATTCGGACTGAAGTCCACTGCGTTAACTTCAATTCACTCAACACTAGATAAGATAAGTCTTTTAGATATGATTGTATAGGGCCTCAAGAGACTAACGTGCCGTATAACCCATCGGTTCTGTGGAAGTTTCCATGACCTTTCTGACAAGTTGATCAACTCAACCCTTTTTAATTGTCCTCCTTACAGGTAATTATGAATAAATTACTATTTGAATGAGGAAAAATGGAACATTATGTAACACATGTCCAAGCGTGGTAAAATCCAACACCTTTTAATGAATCATCAAGTGGAGTAGTAAGTAAATTAACATTATTAGCCAAGGTTAATTGCAAGTGTCAGCCTTTAAATATGTATTTTGTTTAAAAATAGAAAAGTACATGAATAATATCTTCTATATTGTAAATCTGAAATACATGGTTTGCAAGAAACTCACTATTTTTTTTATACATTAGGACAATTTTATGGCTTATCATCTCTCTACATGACTTTGCCTCCTTGCCACCGTTGACCTCTCAATATATTCAGTTTATTATATCACCACCAAAAATGTGCACATTACTTAAAAGTACTGCATTTCAGCATTTTTTAGATTAGTTTTTTACACCTTTTCCTCCTGGAAAGTGTTGCTTTTTTATCCTGTGGGACGATCAGCTTGCTAGTCTACTTGTTTCGAACTCTGTATCTCTGTAACACAAACACAAATAGTACATGTTCACTCACCGCTTCTCACGTCTTAGACAGCAACAGTTTTGAAAAAGAGTATTTTGTAATTCTATAAAAAAGCACTGGCTCGGTGAATCAAGATGCAGGACCTCTAGGCCATCACTCAGACTGCATTGTGGATAACGCAACATGGGTGTTGAGGGAGCATGGAGGAGGCTGTGTGTGCGGTGCTTGTAAAGAATTTAGAAGGAGATTTATCAAGCTTTGACACCATTTTTCTGGTGTAGAAAAGTCCCAGTTTGCAACACAATTTGCAACTTTTTACCTTTTTCTGACACCCTCAACACTTTTCTAAAAATCGTGTGCAGGTCAAAGGCCCATAGATGAGTCGTGGGTGGTACTTCCATGACTTGACTAATTTAACAACATGTACACCAGAAATCTACTCCTGTACCTCTTAATAATTGTGGTGCATCTCACTCACAGGTCCTGGGTTTCTGTATCCTCGTGGTGCAGACCTTCCTCTTGCTCTCCCCTTCCTGGTAGACCCATGCTCATAGAACATATGCACATGTTCCCTCCAGCTCTTAAATGGCCAGCACAAGTACACCCTAATTTGCTCCAGCAAATGGCTGGCGACTTTGGGGTACTTAAAGCATCTTCTCCTGTGGAAGGTTGCCTGAGCAATAGGTTCATAGCTTGCTAAGTTACTGCAAAGGTATAATGTCATGTTATCTGTCCATGTACAGACCTTCTGACCTACATTGTCTGACCTGACCTCCATGTTGACCCTTCACTGCCTGCCCTGAGCTCAGACAATACTACACATAGTCAGTCTGCTTTGCACCAGTGTCTGACTCCCATGGGTCAGTTGTCAATCATACAGAGACTACTAAGAAAGATGCATTTTGTTTCCTCTGCAGTGAAGTCCAGATCCCTGTACAGAGGTTAAAAGGTGAATACCAGTGAACAGTCACTTCCTTAACAATGGTCCAAAGCTAAATCTGTTTGTTGACACAGTAGTTTTACACCCGCTGCCATAACAGCCTGTCTTAATAAATGTACTCATTGTTATTTCTATACTTCTCTAGCTCTAGTGCAACTGAAACCAGTAATGTAGTCCAAATTAAATTTAATCGATTCATTTTTGCTACCAGTATTAGTCAACTGACTACACAAAGTACTTCTGGTAAAAATAAAATATATATATAAATTTTGGGCAGAGTCATGGAGCTCTATTTTCTATTTGGATTTAAAGTTTCTGATACCTGATGCAGAGATCACCTATTGTCTATTCCACAGATAAACCCTCAGCTGCCATAACAAAAGAGCAATGATTGGATGAGCAACTTGTGAGTGACTATTGGTAATACAGATGTAGCATTCATTAAGAGAACCAGTGTGATATGGTATATGCTCAACATACTGTACAGTAGTATACCTGTAGTATTTGAGCAGCATAGCGCTCAATCATCTAGCACTAAAATGGCCATGCTTTGTAAATAGTTGAGATGAGCAAAGTTTTGAAAAATTTGATTTGGCCAATTAGTAGACATTAGATTCGTTAAGAGTTAATTTGTCACAAATCTCTTTATCATACAGCAGACACCCGGAAGCAATGATGGGGATTGGCAATGGCGCTGAACCCCATCATTTAACCCCTCAGATGCTGCAATCATTACCGATCGTAGCCTCTGTGAGGTAAGGCAGAGGAATGCAGCTTCCTCTGCCTTCCGATCAGAGCCCATGAAGTGAAACAGTGGGGCTCCATTTGTTTACCATGGCAGTCTGGACACTTTTGAAGCTTCCCATGGCTGTCATAGTAACCTCTCTGCTGCGCTCTGCACAAGTCACAGCTCAGCAAGGAGCCTGTCAAAATGCTATTCACCCCAATAGATGTCTAACGGGTTTAAAAGTTGTCACTGTGAAAAAACAAAAAAAAAGTTTAAATTACCTTTTCTCAATTTTACATATAAAATTGTAACATAGTAACATAGTTTATAAGGCTGAAAAAAGACATCTATCCAATCAGTTCGGCCTGTTATCCTGCAAGTTGATCCAGAGGAAGGCAAAAAAAACCCTGTGAGGTAGAAGCCAATTTTCCTCACTTTAGGGGAAAAAAAATCCTTCCCGACTCCAATCAGGCATCAGAATAACTCCCTGGATCAACGACCCCTCTCTAGTAACTATAACCTGTAATATTATTACCCTCCAGAAATACATCCAGGCCCCTCCTGATCTCTTATAGTGAACTTACCATCACCACCTCCTCAGGCAGAGAGTTCCATAGTCTCACTGCTCTTACCGTAAAGAATCCTCTTCTATGTTTGTGTACAAACCTTCTTTCCTCCAGACGCAGAGGATGTCCCCTCGTCACAGTCACAGTCCTGGGGGTAAATAGATGATGGGAGAGATCTCTGTACTGACCTCTGATATATTTATACATAGGTCCTGGGTCCTGTAGTCCACCCATTCCAGTTATTACTTTAGTTGCCCTCCTCTGAACCCTCTCCAGCTCTGCTCTGTCTGCCTTGTACACAGGAGCCCAGAACTGTACACAGTCCTCATGTGTGGTCTGACTAGTGATTTGTAAAGTGGCAGGACTATGTTCTCATCACGGGCATCTATGCCCCTTTTGATGCAACCCATTATCTTATTGGCCTTGGTAGCAGCTGTCTGACACTGGTTTCTACAGCTTAGTTTACTATTTATTAAAATTCCTAGGTCCTTTTCCACGTCAGTGTTACCCAATGTTTTACCATTTAGTATGTACTGGTGACTTGCATTATTCCTTCCCATATGCATAACCTTACTTTTGTCAGTGTTAAACCTCATCTGCCACTTCTCTGCCCAAGCCTCCAGTCTATCCAGATCCATCTGTAGCAGTGTACTGTCTTCTTCTTTACACAGTTTAGTGTCATCTGCAAAAAATGATATTTTACTGTGCAAGCCTTCTACAATATCATTAATATATATATATATATATATATATATATATATATATATATATATAGAAGAGTGTAGGGCCCAGTACTGACCCCTGTAGTACCCACTAGTGACAGTGACCCAATCTGAGTATGTTACATAAATTAAAAAAAAATATTAGGTACTTCCTTGTTCAAAAAAGTCTGAAGTATTAAAATATTAATAAAAATGTGATGTGCTCTAATTGTCAGAATGGAAAAAAGTCATATTTACCACAAAAAAAGCCCTCATACAGCTCTGTAGACCGCAAATACTTGCTGTGCTGCATGTACCCGTGAACAAAGAACAGATGCACTTTCATACATGTAAACTTCTTTATTGAATGTCAGTCCTTCTATTGAATAAGTCCTTTTGTGGCTGGATAGGCCCCTGTGTCAGATTCACACCAATGAAAGAACTTGTAATGGGAAGTGTAGGGTCTACGGACCATACCAAATGTTTTCCAAGTTCCAAGTTTTCCAAGTTCTCCAATCTTAGAAGAAGACAAAGAATGAAATTGATTTCAATATTAACTTATTTTCCATGTTAGAATCTAGCTTTTTAATACATTGTTTCTATGGCATTTAAGTCAACCTCATGGCATACCAACAATCAAATGAAAAGTAGTGAAAAACTCTGAAGCTAATTGAAATGTATGAAGAGAAGAAACCAACTCTCGATATAACTCCAAGAATTTCTGTCATCAGAATAAAAAACAGGTGATCACTGATGGGGAAAATTAGGAGAGGAAGGAAGAGAAATATAAAAGAGGAATTTACTGCACATAAGAAAGCAGAAAATACTAAAAATGATATTTATGGTGTGTTTAATGTGAGATTCACCCTGCAAAGTCACAGATCAACTTTCTGAAAAAGTTCTTCTGAAAAGAAGAACTCAAGGTCAAGCTTCTGGCTTAGAGATTGTGTCGATGGTAGATTCACCAGTCACCAGTTTTTCTAGATCAGTTTTTGAGTTTCCTTCACATATACTAATATAACAAGCCAGGCAAACGTGATGACTGATGTGGGCTCTTGGTGAGAAGGTGCCTGATACAGTACTGCTTCATCTGCTTGCTGCCACACGGTCATAGGGTTCTCTGTGGCCACCATTAAAGTTCACTAAAAGAAAAACTAGGGGTCAGTCAGCACATCCAGGTATGCAGGTGCACGTCACCATGGCTGAAAATAGAAAAGTAAAACACAAAAAAAGATGCAACAGCACTCTGCGAACACAAACAATAAAATGAGTACATACAATACCGCCATACTCACTATCTACATGATACTAGCGCTACGTTGTAAATGTGAGATTCTTGGCAAATAATTTTGTACAAAAATTATCTGTGCCGATCTGCCATACATCAAGGTGATCTCTTTAAGACGGGAACCTAACACTAAACGCCATAGTCAGCCTCCATTAATCTCCATGGAACCTGCATTCCCTGAGCGTAACAGAGGTCAGTGTGGCACCAAGGAGGTATCATATTGTGTGGGCTCGGCATGCATGTGGAGCCTGCATTCCCTGAAATCAGTGGAGGCCATTTTGGCACCATAAGAGGTATAATATAATGTCGGCTTAGCATGCATGTGGAGCCTGCATCCTCTGTAGTTAATGGAGGCTGCTATGGCACTTAGTGACTATGGCGTTTAGTGTTAGGTTCCCGTCTTAAAGAGATCGCCTTGATGTAGGGCAGACGGGCACAGATAATTTTTGTACAAAATTATTTGCCAAGAATCTCACATTTACAACGTAGCGCTAGTATCGTGTAGATAGTGAGTATGGCGGTATTGTATGTACTCATTTTATTGCTTGTGTTCGCAGAGTGCTGTTGCATCTTTTTATGTTTTACTTTGTTAAAGTTCACTACACACCTATTACTCTATTAGGAAGAAAACTCTCTAGTGCCACCTGCAGATGGCAATACTGTAAATCATTACGACTTATGGAATAACTACTATCCCATTGTCCTAAAGACTATGGAAAAAGAATCAGTACTGTACCTCCCACGAGCAAAAATATTTGTTATAACTTATATGTTCTTAGATCCCTCTAGTGGTTGCTACATGTAGCCAGATTTTCAGAGTTCCATCACTGTTATGGGCATCTTAAAGTGTGATTTTAAATATGGTAGACTCTGGCCTCATATTACTCACCACTGCCTGGCTCCCAAGAAGTCCCAGTGTTAGCCCAATGGCCTATTGTGGCTCTGCTCCTACTCCTGGGCATGGACGCCAGGCTCCTTCTTTCCTTCCTGCTGCCATGCACTTTGTTGACAAGTGCGGGCAGCAAGCAGCTTAACTGTTGTATCTGTGCTCCATACCAGAACTTAGTTTCTACTTGAGTCCTGTAGTGTTTTTTAGGGCTTGCATGGGCGTGTCTCTCCTCCCTTGCGAGGCAGCACATACACGCCCTCTATCTCCCCAGCCTATGGCTGGATTGCAGGCAGTATTTAAAGGCGCTTCCTTCCCCAGGAAGGCGCCTGAGCAATCTTGGTCACTAGCTTGTCTATTTCCTTGTGTGAAGGTGTTTTGAAGTTCTACTTTTCTGTATACTGGACCCTACTTCTTGATTCAACTGACTTTGCTTGATTGCCGCCTGCCTCTGACCTCAGACTTCACTTATGGACTTTGCTTGCTCGCTGCCTGCCCTGACTTTGGACTTCCTGAATATGTCCCTTTTCCCTTGGTGCTTTGCATCGGTATCTCTGACCCCCTGGTCAGATTCCACTGACTTGGGACTGGTCTGGAGTGGTACCTAGTGACTACCCTAACGGCCCAAGCCTATATTTACCATCAGAGGCTCTAATGAAGACCAGGTAGTCACTTATTCATGCCCTTCCAGGATAAAGCCAGTTAGTGGCACACTGGGTCCACACCCACTTGCATAACACCCAGCAAGCCACCATGGCTTCAGCCAACATCTGCATCCAATGGTTAGGCAACCAGAAACCTATACCTCTTTTAACTGTGACACAGCTCCTCTCCACAGCCAGCAGTGTCAGTCTGCCAGGCAGCTGGGGCTCAATGTTGATATGAAGGCTGGCAGCCTATATAATGGGCTATCAGCCTTTCCTTCTGATTGGCCTTCCTTCACTTTCTTGGGTCTCATTCTTGAGCTACTGATTATGATATTGATTCCTGAACTCAGGATTGTCCATATGGTACCTGCTGCTGACTGTGACCCATTGATCTGTTTCTGACTAACCTATAATTTCTTCAGCTCTTCTGAGGCTTATCCCTGACATACTTGAGAATCAGATTGAAAATGTCTTTGCTGGAGATTTGGATGAGGAATGTGGATGCAAGGGTCTACCTACCATAGTGGCAGACCATGCGACTTCTATGGGGCCCAGTGCAAGAGGGGGCCCAGTTGGGATCATCTTCTCTTCTACTGGAGGTGAAAACTTGGTCAGGACTCTACCCTCTAAAGAAAAACTTTTAGCAAACGAAGCAGTGGAAAAAATGTCCTAAGAGTCACCGAAAAAAGTTGAGGTGGAAACCCAGGCCAGGTCTTAAAAAGGAAATGTGATGTGGGCAGGGAACAGGGTGTGTCAGCAGGCCCGTATCCTTCAACATTTTCTACGCCTCGTTTAGGTGTTTAAAATGGTCTAAATGTAAGGCAGCTAGGAAGCTGGCTTACACAAAGACCGGCGCTGGTTATGCCAAAGTTATTTCGTGGCCAGAGACTCTCGATAACTTTGGCGATCCACAGCCAGCGCAGGAGCTTATTAAGACCGCCATCTAAAATGCCAGTCTTAGTAAATTTTGCATCATTTTTGGATATGGCTGTTCATTTTTTTGTTTTATATTTTATGGACTTGCAGTCAGGCATCCAGACATTTATTTCTGGTGCTACTATTTTTCTCTTGTAGATAGATATGGATTAGAGATGAACGAATTTTCCAAAATTAATTTTAATTCATGAAATTCAATTTGGGTACAAATAAATTCCACTCAAGTGCTTTAAATCATTTAAAATCTCTCTCTCTCTTTCCCCCCCCCCTCTCTCTCTCTCTTTCTTTCTTTCTGGAAAAATTGTATCCAAAAGAATCTGAAGAAATTCTGATTCTACTGAATCGGTTCAAATCAATTCACTAATCTCTAATATAGATAGGTAGGTTGGTCGTTGGATAGGTTGTGTAAGTAGATAAAAAGGTAGATAGATTGTGTAGGTGGATGGGTAGAGTAGGTAGGTAGGTGGGTAGAGATACCTGGAGATAGACAGAGACAGCCTTGGGCCCACCAGAAGAGATTATTCTCTGGGCCCAACTTGTATATCATCATTAGTATCTGTTAGTTCCTTAGCATTCGAAAACTTAAGTGGGAGCGTGAGGTCCATGCTGATAGCTCCTCCATTCTATACATATGATTGACCTTCTGAAGCTATTGTGCAACAGATAGGGAATTGGTTGGTTCCATCTTAGCAACAATTTTTGAGTACTACTCACCAAGGGTGAGAGACAGATATTTAAAAGAAACATTGATGTGAATATATCAGCCATACCCATTCCACCCATTTACTTTGGAAGGGAGAGTATCTTGTAGCTGAGTATATGTGGATTTTCAAAACGAGTCAAAAAGGATAGTGGGATAGAAATAATACCTTTGGAAGGATGATTGATTTGATACAGTTTTTCCCACCCAGCCATTAGCAGAAGGAACATTCCAGGAGTATAAAGTTGTATTCACTGTGTCTAGAAGAGGTGTGAAATGTTGAGCATAAAAGTCTTTCCAGGAAGAGCAAAGCTTTATTCCTAGTTAAATAATATGGGTATGGAATAAGGCCCATTGGAATGGGAAGTCTTTAGGTAGGTTCATTACAATGAGATCTGAGATTTGGGAAAATAGATTTAACACAACAGGTGTATAAACGTTTACTAGACTATGATAGCAAAGTAAGTAACAGTCACCAAAGCAGTAAACAAAGGAGTGAGCTCCCCATTGACCAGTTTCCATACGATGCAAAGAGATGTGGTGGTAACCTCTTTGTTACATATGTACAGTAGCTAGATGTTTTGTAGGCTCCTAGCCTCTCATAAAGTTTTTCAATGTGCAGTACACGTGTTCAATAACTTCACACTTCAGGAACGCCAGGTACCACCATGTACCACTAACCAACTACATTACAAGCAATTAAAGGGGAAAGAACCACTAAAATACCTTGCTGTACAGTAGGTAGATATCATCTAGGTTTGTGATGGCTAACCTTCGGCACTCCAGCTGTGGTAAAACTACAACTCCCAAGATGTACACTTGGTTGGCTGTTATCAGAACTCCATAGAAATGTATGTAGCATACTGGGAGTTGTAATCTCACCATCGCTGGCTATATTGGTGCCTAGTTCTTCAGATTTAGTAGGATTTATTTTGAAGTTGGAGAGTTCACCAAAATCTCTAAATATCTCCTGGAGTTTGAAAAAAAAAACAGTCATCAGGTCCATAAATATTAGCAAGAGGTTGTGAAGGTAGACCGGTAGAAATACTGAATTTTCCCCTCACAGTGTTATGTCATTTGTATATACATGTATTTAATGCTATACAAATATATATATATATATCTCAGCTTTGTAAATGCTTATGCAGCTGTATAGAATGTCTATATCCTGGTATTGTGTCCAAGATGCTGCGGTGCAGTGTGTCACAAAGGAATGTGTGTATAATGCTTATCAGCTTGCTGGGGAAACAAGACTGTGAACAAAGCCCCCCACCTTTTCTATTGTGATAATGTGAATGTAATTTTTATATTATAATTTTATACCTTTTTATATTATATTTATATATACTTTTTATATTATATTTTTATACTTTGTAACTTTTATAAAGCTTGTGTATAATATATGTATATATTTAACTAGTCCAAGATGGCCCCCGTACTCTTATCAATATGACTTTTTCAGGCTAGTGACGTAGAATGGAACGCAACTTCTATCCAATCAAGAATAATATTGTTTGCTATTTGCATGCTTACGCCCCCTTTCCTTTTTGTATCGAATAAGTACGTGTGTTAATAAAGGAAAAGCCAGAGGCTGTAATGATTTTGCCACAAAAGCACGGCCAAAGGACTTAATACTGGAATCATAAGTCTGTGTTTTGTCCTTAATTATTGTGCGCACCCGTGTTCAAAACAATTCGGAATGACTGACTGAATTCCAGAAAGGACAGGTTTAAGTCCACCTCAACAAGGTAATCTGCATTAGCTGCAGTGAGATGGTGAGTGCCACGTATTGACAGGCCCTGTAACTGGAGAGACTCTAAGATTTGCTGCAGAAGGAGTCCAAGGTTTAAAGAAAGAGGATAGGGTAGAATGGACATCCTTTTTGCGTAACATTTAGAATATAAAAAGCTGGGAATAGTGTTATTGAGACATAATTTAGTAAAGGAGCACAAATACAGACACAAATACAGTAAAAATCAATTCTATGAAGGGTGCAATTTTCCCAATTTCTAGATAATTTGTTTAACATTGAATTGATGTGCGTTGTGCCGCGCCCCAGTGATGATCGTGTACCACGTTTATTGGAATGCCGAGTAGTGTTGTGCGGCCTCAATAATTTTCTGTGTTTCACAGTGCTCCTACCTGGATACTGTCGCTCCCCAGGGTTAGGCTCTGAAGCAATGAAGGGGAGAGTAGTACAGTGGAGATGGAGAGTAAGTCGAGACATTAAAAAGTTCAACAGCTTTACTTGAATCAGCTTGCATCCGTACAAGAAGTGATCTTTCTCTTGGTTCCAGCAGGTTTTGGGGTACACTGGCAGGCAAACTTGAATATTCTACTATCTCCACTCCTGTGCTAAACTCAGCTTTAGACTGGTAGCTGGACTCTGCAGTGATTCTGATACCTTTGGAGTGGGGTGACTTTGGCCGTTGCCCTCCTCTCAATACACTGAAAACTTCCTGCAGCCTCTCCATTGGTAGGAATCAGGACTAGCCCACCTGTGCCCAAAAGGGGGAGAATGGAATGGTAAGTTCTATTCTATCTAAAAATCTCTCTGTCATATATGCTGACAACAAATAATAATTTCATAGCAGAACAATTAATGCACAGTGTAAGAGGACCTGGAATACATACTCAGATGACATTATGGTTAGCCCATTAGAGACATAAGCAAGGTGTAGGAATAGTAATACCACTCTGGGGTATTACAGGTGCACAACCATGTTATTAGCTTCAGTGGACTTTTTCAGCTTCAAGTCTATCTGTAACACATTTTCTAAAGTTTCTTTTAGATTATAAATGTTATTAGCTCCAGAAGCTATTCCGGCAGAGAACAGCCTGTCACAGTGCCGGATTTTACCGCAATACCTGCTGTCACAATTGACTATAATGGTATCTGGCATAGATCCAGCCACTACGCGACAAATATGCTAGGATTTAGCCGGATGAAAACTTTATTTTTTTGTTTTATGTTTGTTTTATATTATCATCTTACTGTTTGAATTATAACAAAGAATATTTCTTAAAAATGAATCTAAATTTATGATTCATTTGTATTTGTTCTTTCCTACCGTCATGGCCAAATGCTTAGGACATTTTATTTATTACAAAAAAAAATTACATTTTATTAAAAATAATTTACTAAACCTTTTACCATATACCGTACGTAGATTGTTGTTGAGTGTTTGGTAGAACAAAGCCAATGTAATCTATACAGCGTAGGTGAAAATGGACTGTTTAAAATAAATAGTCGGCATAATATAAAAGCGTGTAAGATAAAAAGGTCAGTTACTGTTAGTTAAGCAGTTATTTATTGTTGTCTTCAAGCTTGAATGGCTGTAACAGAGGAGGCTCATTATTCTCCATTCTTTATGGTTGAGAGAAACGGAAAACATACAGATTTTGCATGCGATGGTAGTCTCAGGCGGAGAAACCATGGTTACTGATCTACTTAAAGATTCACTAGGATGTTCTAAATTCCAAATCCAAGATGGGCTTTTAAATGACATTGCGTGTGAATGATGGCTTTGTAAGTAGCCTACTGCCGTCATAAACAGGTGTTGCTGCAAAAGAAGATTGTTGAATATATCTGTCACTTTTAGAACCTATAATTTATTTATCCTGAAACTAGTATTGCGCACGCAGTACGACACATCAATTTAGCTTAATGTGCCCGCCTGTTATTATCCAGGGGACGGTATCCTACATTTTACATTTCCAGGTGACGTGATATTTTACAAAATTCATTAAAAGAAGCAATAAGAATATAAGACAAAGAAGTAAAATAGATTTAAAGGAGTTTTCCAGAATTACAATATTGATGACCTATATGATATGGCTCCGACTCCCAACAGTTCCACTGATCAGCTGTTTCAATTAGCCATGGTGCTCCTGTGAGCGCTGCGGCATCTTCACGGTATACAAAGCACAGCATTGTACATTGTATAGCGGTTGTTCTTGTTAGTTCAACTCAGGCCCATTCACTAAAATAGAACTGAGTTGCACATAGGCCATGTGTCCAATGAACATGAGGTCACTGGCCCAGGAGGAAAACAGCTGGCCTCGTCAAACAGTTGATCGTTGGGGGTGTCATGAGTCAAACCCCCACCGATCAGATACTGGGATGAGTGAATCAACTTATTTCTTCTGTAAAAAAACATTTCCCCAATTCAGGTTTGGTTCCAAGTGGTACCTTGGAACTGAGCCTGAGTTCAGGAAATGTTTTTTACAATAGAAATCAATTTATGAAGGTCTTATGCAAAGTCTCGCGAGACTTCACAAAATAATAACTTAGGCTCATTGGAGCCAATACATTCTAATACTGTACGGAGCGCTCGTTCCGTACAGTATTGAATCAAAGTTTTACGTGAATGTGACTTTGAATGTTTCATCCAAAGTCAATTCGCTCCTCCCTACTGATGACCTATCCTTAGGATAGGTCATCAATAATTTACTCCCGAAACCCCAAGAGAAAATCCACAGTTGTCCAGGTGAATGGTCATCTGGCTCTGAATAATACAGTAGCATGAGGTTAAGCCGTTACATGAGCCTGGAAGACATCCTAAAATCTGGATAGTTCAGTGTATTCTATTGTTGTCATTAAATTTCCTCCACGATGCATCCACTTACCTATAGATATTGTAAAGCTATTGCTAACGAGTAGGCATGAACAAACTCGCTGTTTTCAAGTTCTGGTTTGGTAATTCCGTTATGGATCCTATAATGGAATTCCATGACGGAATGTCTGGTTTCCATTATGTAGGAGTCCTGTCCTGCATAATGGAAACCAGATGGGTCCGTTATGCTGCCCATAAACTTCTATTATGATGGAATGCAAAAGGCAATGCATCTTAAAGGCTTCTGTGGTGCATTTCATCATACAATTCTGTTATAGTCCATGATAATGGAATCCATAATGGAATTACCAAGGAACCTGGACCAGAATGACGAACTTGAACTTGAAAACAGCGAGTTTGCTCATCCCTACTAACAAATCTTTGCCCCTTCCTGTAGTGGGCTGGAGTTTTCATACTGCCTGCGACATGCGTGCTGCTGCACAGGACACAGTGTGCAGCCTCTCCTATGCTTTTTCCTGTGTTTTAGATCTGCTGCTCTTCAGGAGCACATAATCCTGCACATAATCTGGAAAAAACAAAAAACAAAAACAAATCTCTAAATATTGTTTTTATAGTTTCTGTCGAAGTCTACCTATCTACCTATAGGCATGGCATCATAGGACTTGTAATTACTAAAGCTCAACAGACAGTGATTTCTACAGTTAAGATGGTGGACAGAACCTGGATTACTCTCTAGAACCCAATTTAGAAGGGAAATAGGGAAGTATGGAAGAGCAAAGTTATAATGGTGTAAATGATTTCAATAATCTATGCAAGATGGGCCTTCTGGACCATTAATAGTATTTTTTGTGGTATAAAAAGTTTCTAGTTATAAGGAAAATAACTTGAAATTGGATGCAAACAATTCTGGAGAATGACTGGTCAAGTGTGCCCATTAGAGATGAACGAAGTTCTCTAAAATTCAATTCAGCTGCTTCACCAAATTTTACAAAAAAATTTTCTTCATGACGAATTGCTTTCTCATGAAGCACATTTCTTTGTAAATGGCGGGTACAATAACAGTAAACAGCAATTGCGCCACCCCCCATCATTCAACCGCCCAGATGCTGCGTTCATAGCTGATCGTGACATCTGAGATCAATATTAAGCCCCTTCAGGAGTTGAACCAAAAAAATAAAAATAAAATTGCACTTACCTCGTCCACTTGAGCATGAAGAAGCCAGTGCGGCCATCTTGCTTGATGATCTAGCTCAAAATCTTGCTCAGCGCTTGATGACCTCATCACGTCAGCTGACATCATAAGTCACCACGCACAGGATTTCATGCGGGATCTTCAAGCAAAATGGCAGCGGTGGCTTCTTCGCGCTCAAATGCACAAAGCACAAGGAAATTTGGCTTCGCGGTGAATCAAGTTTTTCCTGAAATTCAAAATCAAAGTCCACTTTGTCAACTTTGATTCGTTCAACATCCAGATCTCAAAAGTTAAAGAGGTATTTTAATAACAGGAAGTTACCTGCACCCTCATCATGCTGATTGGCAGGACCAGCCAGGATGATGTGAACACCACCTGTCCCTGCCAATCAGCATTGTGAGGGTACAGCCAGAGGAAGGAGAACAGAGCCTCTAAGAGCTCCTAGAGGCTAATTTGCATAAAATAAAAGTTAATTTTTCACAAAAACATAGAGACATAGAAGGGACAAAGACTGTTAGATTCAGTTGTAAAGTCACCCACTTTAATAATGATGTTCCTGATGACAGAAGCCCTTTTAGATATTCTGAAACCTTAACACCTTGACAGAAGATACAATCTTCAGAAAAAAACATGATTTGAATGATTGCAAAGTATTCATAATAAAATATATTGAGGTAACGTGCACATAAACTGTTCTGTGTGGCAGAGCTCGGTCACCGGGGGCTGGAGTTGTTTATTGTATGTAACGGTATTACTGAATATTCCACATGAGGAATACTGGTAAAAAGGCGAGAATGTAAGAGATAAATATAGAAAACAACAACAAGTGCCACATAAATGAAACAGGATCATCCTGTAGAAGAAATGGATGCACTAACTTAGTGACTTGGTTATTCTCTGTGTAATCTGCATTGTAACAGAATATACAGTAATATCATTTTATAGTATATTCTTCTGGTTTGTTTTTTTTTTTTTTTTTTTTTTACTCCTTTATATATAAATGTCTTATTGACAGATGACCTTCCACAATAATGGAAGCATCGGAGAAAACTTCATCCCTGGCTATTTAAGTACTTAACTCCCACGCTGTACATTGTACATTGCAATTGCCATGACGGATGATTTTAAGGGGGGGATAACAAAGGCTTGCTCTATGTGAATCCCTGTTAGGGCATACTTAAGGTTTAACAGCTGCCTGTGATATTTCAATTCATTGTAAAGAAAAATTAACGTAAGCAAACATTTCTTGTGGGACCAAAAAAAAAATAAAAATCCACCACTGCAGTGTCCCTCAGGAGTTTACTGCAGACCGTGTTAATGTAATATTAAGTGTGCTGTATAAACAGTATGCTGTAGAAAGAAAATATAAAAGGCTAAGAACACATTGGGAAGCATATTTTGAGATTTTAAAAAATTACATTTTTAAAATTAAATTTTTAAGAGTTTTCAACATTTTGTCCTCTGCTGCTTTCAGTTTCACGGCATCTGGAGACTGTTCTTTCTTCTCAATGAAACCCATGAGAGATATGTTGTGACTGCTTGATCTGTAGCCCATATCTCTAGTGCCCTGAAAGCGCATAAACACTCCTTTATGCCATATTCTTATAATTTTGTCTGAGAATTAGAAATAAGGGCTACAGATCTGGCCACTAGAGAAGACCTCTCTGATGGAATTCAGTGAGAAGGAGAAGGAACAGTCTACAGACACAGTGAAACTGAATGATGCGGAGAAAAACTATTGAAAAGTTTTCATAAAGACTGACTTTCAACCTAAGATACAGTGCCTTGCAAAAGTATTTGGCCCCCTGGAACTTTTCAACCTTTTGCCACATTTCAGGCTTCAAACAAAAAGATATAACATTTAAAATTTTTGGTGAAGAATCAATAACAAATGGGTCACAATTGTGAAGTGGAACAAAATTTATTGGATCATTTAAACTTTTTTTGTAATAATAAAACTGAAAAGTTGGGCGTGAAAAATTATTTGGCCCCTTTACTTTCAGTTCAGAAAACTCACTCCAGAAGTTCATTGAGGATCTCTGAATGATCCAATGTTGTCCTAAATGACTGATGAAGAGAAATAGAATCCACCTGTGTGTAATCAAGTCTCCGTATAAATGCACCTGCTCTGTGATAGTCTCAGGGTTCTGCATCATGAAGACCAAGGAACACACCAGGCAGGTCCCTGATACTGTTGTGGAGAAGTTTAAAGCCGGATTTGGATACCAAAAGATTTCCCAAGCTTTAAACATCCCAAGGAGCACTGTGCAAGCGATCATATTGAAATGGCAGGAGTATCAGACCACTGCAAATCTACCAAGACCTGGCCGTCCCTCTAAACTTTCATCTCAGACAAGGAGAAGACTGATCAGAGATGCAGCCAAGAGGCCCATGATCACTCTGGATTAGGGATGAGCGAACCGAACCGTAACAAACCAGATTCGTTACGAACTTTCCCAAAAGTTTGGTTCGTCACAGAACCTAATTTTGAGAAAGTTCGTAACGAATCTGGTTAAAGTAACTGCGACGCAAAATATACGCATATTTATTGAGAATGTACGCTAAAGCGTATGAATTCATAAAATGCGTACACATTAGCGAACATTCTCAACTATGCGTATATTTAGGGTATGGAATATGCCATATTCCATACCCTAAATATACGCATATTTGAGAATGTTCACTAATGTGTACACGCATTAGTGTACGCATTAAAAGTCAGCGGGTGGAACGTACTGAGACTCCAGAGGAGGTGTTGGCTGTAAGCAGTCAACAGAGACAGGGAGGGGCATCCAGTGCCACACCTGATATCCTGTCCCAGCCCCTGGAGGAAAGTAGCAGTGGTCCTGACTTTGATGATGATGTCGCTGATTGGACGTGGTACGGGTGATAATCTCGGGACAACATCCATGCGAAAGCATATGGAAAGGCTACACCAACAGGCCTGGAAGAACCGTGACCCCAATACCACCTCCTGTCAGGATGCACCATACACTGCAGATCCCATCATGCAGCATCCTCTCACTGGAACTCAGGGCTCGTCAGCCTCAGTTGCCAGCAGCAGCACAGTGTCACTGCAATGTACACCGCTAATGAGGCAGCAATCCCTGACTGAGTCCATGGGCAGACGTCCGGTGTATTCCAGCAGCCATCCCATGGCCCAGAAACTAACCGGACACCTGATTAAGCTGCTGGTGCTTCAGTCCCTGCCCTTCAACCTCGTGGACTCCCAGCCTTTCAGGGATTTCATGGCGTGTGTGCACCCCAGATGGCGAGTCCCCAGCCGCCACTACATCTCTGGAAAAGCTGTCCCATCACTGCACAGTTATGTGCAGAAAAAGGTGGGCAACTCATTGGGACTCTCAGTGTCCAAGAGTGTGCACCTGAGTGCTGATGTCTGGTCCTCAAATTATGGGCAAGGGCAGTACATGTCTGTTACTGCCCATTGGGTCAACATCCTCCCAGAAGACCATCAGGAAGTTGGCCCATTCTTGCCACTGTCACCATCCACGGTGCTTTAGGGGGCCAACAGCGGGAAGCAGAAGTTCTGCCTCCACCACCTTGCAAACATCCGCCGCTTCTACTGCAGTCCAACCTGCCCCGGTGTCTTACCACCGATGTCAAGCCCGGTGCTCTCAGGCTGTCCTCCATTTGGTTAGCCTGGGTGAAAGGAGACACAGTGGGCTGGAGCTCCTCCGGACCATCAGGGAGGAGGTAGATCAATGGCTGACCCCACGTCAACTAATGGTGGAAAGTGTGGTAGCAGACAATGGGAGGAACATTGTCTCTGCAGTGCAGCAGGGAGGGCTGAGTCATATACCTTGTATGGCACATGTGATAAACCTGTCAGGTATGGTCATCGGAGAACATAAGTTCTATGTTTTGCGTGGTATTCTGAGTTTTTTGGGTGTTTCTGTTTAGTGCATGTTCACACTGTGGGTTGTTTTTGGAGCCAACGCCCAGCCTCATGTTTGGTTGTGTTCTCAGGGTTAATTCTCAGGTGCTGGGCTGAGTGACTGCTCTGAATCTGGTCCATTCAGAACCTGGGGGTGGGGTATCTACCTGCATATATACCTACCTTCCTCTTTGCCCCTTGCTGGTTTTTGAAGTTCCTTGCTTCCTACCTGGCTCGTCTTCTGTGCTCTGCTGTTTTGGATTCTTGTTGTTCCTGACCCTTGGCGTGTTTTTGACTACTCTTTGCTTGCTGATTTTGTACTCCGTTATCTCCTGGTTTTGACGCGGCTTCCTGACAATCCTTTTGGTGTTCTGTCTGTCTTGTCTGTTTTTCCCTTCCCCTGCACGTACACTAGTGTATTCCGAGTCTTCGTGGTTGTCGCCCCACGGTTTAGCGTGGGTGGGGCAATAGGCAGGGACAGAGGTTTGGGGCTAGCTCAGGGCTCACGCTCCTCTGTTGTCTGTGTACCCCAACCCTGACAGAAAAACCAGCCAGAATATACCTGCCACCTGTATACGGCCAGCTACGTTTATTCCACCTATGGAGCAAATGTCAGTGGTGGTATCTCAGGTCCAGGCCTTGACCAATTTGATTCAGGATCTTGCTATACGCCTTCAGGTTCAGGAAAACATGCAGGCCTCGGCTCCTGTGTCTGCACCCCAGGTTCCCACACCTGCACCTGAACCTAAGGTCCCCCTTCCTGATTTTTTTTATGGTGACCGTAAGAAATTTTTTATGTTTCGGGAAGGATGTATTTTGTATTTTTCTTTACGACCTCGGTCGTTTGTAACTGAAGCGCAAAAGGTGGGTTTGGTTATGTCTCTCCTGCGTGGAGACCCCCAAACCTGGGCCTTTTCTTTACCCACTGCCTCTCCGTTGCGCTCATCCCTTGACGAGTTTTTTGTTGCGCTGGGTCAGATATATGATGAGCCCGATCGCCCAGCGTTAGCTGTATCCCAGTTATTGTCTCTACGTCAGGGTGGACAGATGGCAGAAGATTACTGTGCTCGTTTTAGACAATGTGTGACCGACTCCGGGTGGAATGATAGGGCTTTGAAAGACCTTTTCATGACTGGACTGTCTGACCGTGTGAAAGATTTGTTGTTAGCCCATGCTGAATCTAAAACACTTGACGAAGCTATGACCCTGGCCGTCCGGGCAGATAGACGTCTAAGATCCAGGCGACCTCCTCAGGTGTCTCCTGCTCCTCAGCCAATCCTCAATCCGGTCTCCAGCCAATCCGGACCGGAACCGATGGAACTCGGCAGTATTACGCCTAAACAGAAAAGGGAACATCGTACGAGGAATCAGTTGTGCTTCTACTGCGGGAGTCCGGATCATCTGCTGAATTCTTGTCCGAAGAAAACCTCTGCAGGAAAACTTCCGCTCCTAGACAGTTATCGGGAGGACTGTCTAGGAGCTCAGGTACTCCCTAATGTTTCTAGAGTCTTTTTACCCTGCACCGTCTCTTTCCAGTCGGCCTCACGTGTTGGACAGGCTTTCTTGGATTCTGGTTCAGCCGCCAACTTTATTGATTTTGAATTTGTTTCCCAAATTGTGCCTTCTTTGATTCCCTTGTCCCCTCCTATCCAGGTGTCTAGTGTCGATATGACCCCTCTGCATGCCGGTTTGGTCAAATTCCGTACTCCTGAGATAAGATTGGTGGTGGGTGCACTACATATTGAATATTGTTCTTTCCTTGTAATGAAAGATTTGTCTGTGGACGTTATTCTGGGTCTTCCTTGGCTTCAGCTGCACAATCCGGTTATTGATTGGGTGAGTCAGGAATTAGTTCACTGGGGCCCTCAGTGTAAGACCCATATGTCTCAAGTTTCCATTTGTTCTACCAATGTATGTGATTCTGAGATCCCGGAGTTTATTTCAGATTTTGCAGACGTTTTTTCGAAACCTCTGTCTCAAGTCTTGCCTCCACACAGAGACTTTGATTGTAAGATTGATCTATTGCCTGATGCCAAGTTACCTAAGGGTCGGATTTACAATCTGTCTGTGCCAGAAAGAGAGTCTCTAAAACAATACATCGGTGAGAGTTTGGCTATAGGACATATTCGGCCTTCCGAATCTCCTACGGGGGCTGGTTTCTTTTTGTTGAGAAAAAAGATGGGGGTTTGAGACCATGTATTGACTACCGTGAACTTAATAAAATCACTATTAAAAACTCTGGACCGCTTCCCCTCATCCCGGACCTCCTGAATCAGGTTCCGGGGGCCAACTGGTTCTCCAAATTAGATCTACGGGGAGCGTATAACCTGATTCGGATCCGGGAAGGGGATGAGTGGAAAACAGCTTTTAATACGCCTCTGGGACATTTTGAGTATCTGGTTATGCCTTTTGGTTTAAGCAATGCCCCAGCTGTTTTCCAAGGTTTTATGAATCATATCTTTCATGACTGTATTGGGGTTTTTATGGTGGTTTATCTGGATGATATCCTGATATTTTCTCCTGATCTTGATTCACACCGTAAACATCTTCGTCTGGTGTTATCCCGTCTGCGTAATCATTCTCTGTTTGCTAAACTAGAAAAATGCATTTTTTTGTGTACAAAAAGTTTCATTCTTGGGTTATGTGGTCACTCCTTCCCGAGGTTCAGATGGATCTGTGTAAGGTTCAGGCAACTGCGGATTGGGTTCGGCCCACGGATTTAAAATCCCTTCAACGTTTTCTTGGTTTCGCCAATTATTACAGGAATTTTATCAAGAACTTTTCCGTAATTGCCAAGCCGCTCACGGATCTTACCCGCAAGGGGGCTGATCCCAGTAACTGGTCTCCTGCTGCGTACTCTGCGTTTGAGGAACTCAAGAAAGCGTTCTCCTCTGCGCCTGTATTAATTCAACCTGATCTCTCTCAGCCATTTATTGTTGAGGTAGATGCTTCCGAGGTTGGTGTAGGGGCAGTTTTATCTCAAGGGTCAGCTGCTCTCACTAACCTCAGACCATGTGCATTCTTTTCCAGGAAATTCTCGTCTTGTGAAAAGAATTATGATATTGGGAATCGCGAGCTCCTTGCCATCAAATGGGCGTTCGAAGTGTGGCGCCATTTCCTGGAAGGAGCTCTTCACCCAGTGACAGTGATCACTGATCACAAAAATCTTGTGTACTTGGATAATGCAAAACGTCTCAATGCCCGTCAAGCTAGATGGGCGTTGTTTTCTCTCGTTTTAATTTTGTGGTCACTTTCCGACCTGGTACCAAGAATGTCAGGGCTGACGCCTTGTCTCGGAGTTTTGGTATCCCTGAGGGTCCGGACTCGGAACCCGGTAACATCTTACCTGCTGGTATTGTTTTGGCAGCCATCTCCTCTCACCTCTCAGATCAAATTCGCTCCAAACAAAATTCTGCCCCAAGAGACCTTCCGGAAGGCAAAATGTTTGTTCCCTTGTCCCTTCGATTGAGAGTGTTAGAGGAGACACACTGTTCCGTACTAGCAGGTCATCCAGGTGTTCGGGGAACACTTGATCTATTGAAAAGAAACTACTGGTGGCCACATATGAATACTGACGTTCATGCATTTGTTCTAGCTTGTCAGGTCTGTGCGCGAGGAAAGGTCCCCAGGAGACGTCCTGAGGGACCTCTTCTCCCTCTCCCAGTGCCAGACAGGCCTTGGTCTAACGTATCTATGGATTTTGTTACCGATCTGCCACTCTCTCAAGAGTTCTCTGTTATATGGGTGGTGGTGGATCGTTTCTCTAAGATGGGCCATTTTGTTCCGCTGAAGAAGCTGCCTTCAGCGGAGGAATTGGCAGATCTATTTATCCAACATATTGTGCGTCTCCACGGTATTCCTGATGAGGTTGTGTCTGACAGGGGGGTACAATTTGTGGCGAAGTTTTGGCGAGCTTTCTGTTCTAAGCTTGAGGTAAAATTGTCCTTTTCCTCTGCCTTCCATCCCGAAACTAATGGGCAGACGGAGAGGATGAATCAAGAGCTCATACAGTACCTGCGTCTTTTTGTTTCTGACTGTCAACATCTGTGGGTCTCATATCTTCCGTTAGCAGAGTTTGCCATCAACAATCACACTAGTTCATCCACACTCACATCTCCGTTCTTCTGTAATTATGGATTCCATCCCAGGTTTTCCTTCTCGTCATCGTCAGTTTCGGATACCCCTCGTGCTGAGTCCATAACTAACCAACTGTGCACAGTGTGGTCGCAAGTTCAGCAGAACTTGAAAAGAGCACAAAGTTTAATGGTCCATTCATCCAGAAGTAGGCGTACTGTCTCAGAAACTTTTGTTGTGGGTGACAAGGTCCTATTGTCTACTAAGAACCTTAAGTTGAAAGTTCCGTCTCTGAAATTGGCTCCTAGGTTCATTGGTCCGTTTACCGTAACTCATGCTATTAATCCGGTATCGTTCAAGGTGGCGTTGCCCTCTGACTGGCGGGTTCACAATACGTTTCACAAGAGTCTGTTGAAACGCTATGTGGATCCGGTGGTACCCCTCCCTGACCCTCCCTCGCCATCTGTGGTGGAGGGTGATCTCGAGTATGAGGTAGAGAGGATTGTCGATTCCAGACTGGTCAGGAACTCTCTTCAATACCTCATTCATTGGAAGGGTTTCGGTCCTGAGGATAGATCCTGGGTCCCTGCTAGGGATGTTCATGCTCACGATTGGTTAAATCTTTTCATCGGGACTATCCGTCTAAACCATCCTTAGGGTCTATGGGTCCGGAGGCCCCTCGTGGAGGGGGGGGTACTGTCAGGTATGGTCATCGGAGAATATAAGTTCTATGTTTTGCGTGGTATTCTGAGTTTTTTGGGTGTTTCTGTTTAGTGCATGTTCACACTGTGGGTTGTTTTTGGAGCCAACGCCCAGCCTCATGTTTGGTTGTGTTCTCAGGGTTAATTCTCAGCGTGCTGGGCTGAGTGACTGCTCTGAATCTGGTCCATTCAGAACCTGGGGGTGGGGTATCTACCTGCATATATACCTACCTTCCTCTTTGCCCCTTGCTGGTTTTTGAAGTTCCTTGCTTCCTACCTGGCTCGTCTTCTGTGCTCTGCTGTTTTGGATTCTTGTTGTTCCTGACCCTTGGCGTGTTTTTGACTACTCTTTGCTTGCTGATTTTGTACTCCGTTATCTCCTGGTTTTGACGCGGCTTCCTGACAATCCTTTTGGTGTTCTGTCTGTCTTGTCTGTTTTTCCCTTCCCCTGCACATACACTAGTGTATTCCGAGTCTTCGTGGTTGTCGCCCCACGGTTTAGCGTGGGTGGGGCAATAGGCAGGGACAGAGGTTTGGGGCTAGCTCAGGGCTCACGCTCCTCTGTTGTCTGTGTACCCCAACCCTGACAAAACCTCATAGTGCACAGGTTTCTTAGATCATTTCCTGCACTATAAGACCTTATGAGGATGTCACGCAGAGTGTGCAAACACTTCAGCCACTCCTACACTGCAAGGAACACCCTGCTCAGGATCCAGAGACAGCGCAGTCTGCCCCAATATCGGCTAATCTGCGACATGCCAACACGCTGGAATTCTGCCCTCCATATGCTGGACCGCCTGTACGAGCAAAGGTCAGCCGTTACAGACTACCTCATGGGGCAATAAGGCAGCTTCATGCCACACTGCAACTTCCAAGTCACACACTGGCAGATGATGCATGAAGTCTGCCAATTGTTGATCCCTTTTGAGGACGCGACTTTGTTTGTGAGCAGGATTGACTATGGGATCAACGACATCATCCCACTCTGGAAAGTGCGCTTAAAACCATCATCAGCGAGGATTCCCAGGCCACCACTCCAAGGCTGAACATCGCCTTGAGCCCAGAGATGGATGAAGTGCAGATGGAGGGTGAGGAGGAGGAGGAAGATGTCCATGCCCAGCCATTCCACACACCGCCACCTGGCTTCTCTGCCTCTCAATCACAGGAGGAGATGGAGGATGAGGTGGTAGAGGAAGCGGAGGAAGACCCCAGCAGACCCTGGAACTATACCGAGGACAGGGGAGAGGAGAGGCGCTCATTGTCCTTGGTGCAGATGGGAAGGTGCCTGCGGGAGTGTCTGAGGAGTGACAGCCGGATTGTGGACATCCGCCAGAGGGACCAATACTGGCTGGCCTCCCTGGTAGACCCTCGCTTCCGCCGCAAAATGGCTGAATTTTTTCCGCCATCAGAGAGGGAGGCAAAACTGGCGTCCTACCGGGACCTACTCACCAGACAGCTAGTCTCTACTTACCATCGAGACCAGCCAGGTCCCCAGACAACATCCGCTTGGGGGGAACCAGCGCGCTCCACTACCACCACCACTAGTGGAGGCGTGAGAAGTCGCTACAGCCTCCAATCGCTGATGAGCGATTTCATGCAGCCAGCTGCTGAAGAGGGGACACAACACCGGACTCATGGCGTGGACCAGCATGAGCTCACCCACCAGGTAACTGCCTACCTGGATTGTACCCTGCCCCAAAGTGTCACCGACCCCGTGCAGTACTGGGCAGAGAAACTGGACATTTGGCCTCAACTGGCAGAGTTTTCTTTGGCTCTGCTGTCTTGCCCAGCCAGTAGTGTCACGTCAGAGAGGGTGTTCAGTGTGGCGGGTAACATCGTAACACCGCAAAGAACGAGGCTCTCTTGCCACAGTGTTGAGATGCTGACTTTTATAAAGATGAATCGTGCCTGGATTACATCGGATTATACCACCCCCCTGCCTGATGTGAATGACTAAGTCATCAGTCACCCATCTTGCATGGCAATCCGTGTGTCCAAGAAAATGACCTTAAGATTCCAAATATGTGCCCAACGTAAAAATCCGTAATTTAACTTATTAAGTAATGTTCCCCACTTAGACCCCAAATTTTTTAAAAAATCACCTTAAAAATTCCCTACTTCGTTCTGATACATTTAAATAAACAGAACCCCATCTCCAAATTTAATGCCCATGGTGTGTTGGCCATTTAACATCTCCACACCAGCTTAATGCCTCACACCGGTGCACCGTCCAACCCATACCCCAAGAACAGTACCATCCCTAAAATAATCCCCACGACTATGCTTTACAAAGTGGGGATTTCACCTTTTGTGAACTATAGCCGTGGGGTTCTATCCCTGGCACCCATGCCAAGGAACACTACTCACCGTTTTGTGAGTGGGTACTAACTGTTCTTGAGGTATTTTGTTGATATCATGAGAGTAGTAAAACTCGCACCACAAATCCCGATGGGGTTCTTCTCTGTGCAAATGATTTCACGCCTCTCATGCAGTTACACGTGGAATAAGGCTGTCTATGGTGTATATATCACAGAGGCTGCTGTCCTTCAGCTGTGATATAAAAAGCCTCCACAGTTAGTTACAGCAACAAACATTTGCTGAAAGGCAGGTTAACTTGCCTTATTTACAGGTGCCTTTACAATGGGATGCTTTTTTGGGGTTCTCTGCTGCATAAAATCAACAGCGCATTGATGGCTGATTTTATGCCACCTTCAGTACTATGGGGCGTATGTCCGGACGGCACCATAGTACTTAATGCCGTTTGGTGAACGGTATAAAAATGCCCTGTGGATTTTACATAGCAGACCCACAGCCCCATGTGAAGGTACCCATAGGGTGAGGTTTTTTTGGGAGTGACCAAAGAGAGGGCGGGAAGGTCACTTCCATACCCCATCAGGGGTTTTTCCCCTACCCACTTTAAAAGATAAGTCCAGGCAATTAATTACTTTCTGTGCCCTTACTTGACCCAGAAACTTAGGCCCCATTCACACGACCGTAAGTGAATGGGGCCGTATCTATCCGCAAAATTGAGGCGCACGGACAACTATAGCACTTTCTTCATAGAAGCCGCGGCATGGAGCTAGCTCCCTGCCGCTGCTCCCGGCCCCATAGAAGTGAA
>ONZH01013707.1:0-18180 GCA_900303285.1 Rhinella marina
GTCAGAGTGACCGAGCTACACGACGGTAGCAGGTAGAGCACGAAGCTCGAACTAGTGGGGCATGTGTGGTATCGATTCTTCTCAGTTTAAAATCGTATACGTCCCCTATCTTTGGACCATATATTTCATGGATTTTTCTAACACGGAAAAGGAAAAAGAGCTTGCTCTGGCCAGGGGAGTGTCCTTTGTACTGCAGGTAAGGGGACATGTCCATGCTCTGCCTATCACAGGTCAGGAGCCAATTAAAAGAACAACCAAAAAAAAATCAGTTCAAAATCTAATACGTCCCCTATCCGGGTAAATTGTTTGGAGAGAGGGCCTGTAGGTGGGGGGCAGGCTGGGGGAAGGAGGTTGAGCTGGAAGAGCCAGAGGAGTGCCCCCTTGGCCAGCGTGTGTGGTGGTGACAACAGCCGGATGGAGTTCGAATGACGACGCCGGACCCCAACTTAAAAATTTACCATCAGCCAGTACAGTTGTCAACTCTGAAATTTGTCAAGTGGGGCATGTGTTGTTTGCTTTCTTCTCAGTTTAATACCGTATACGGCACCTATCCGGAAAAATAATTTGGAGAGAGAGAAAGAGAGGAAAAAGACGTATTTTTAGAAGTGACGTTCAGTATAAATCAGTTAAAGAGAGAGAGAGTTAGTATGCGGTAGCTGGTGAAGCACCCAAAAATTTAGCCTGACACAGCATGGCGGTGACAACAGAGTGACTGAGTTAGTATGCAGTAGCTGGTGAGGCACCCAGGAAGCAGGTAGAGCATGTGTTGTTTTCATTCTTCTCAGTTTAATACCGTATACGGCACCTATCCGGAAAAATAATTTGGAGAGAGAGAAAGAGAGGAAAAAGACGTATTTTTAGAAGTGACGTTCATTATAGATCAGTTAAAGAGAGAGAGAGTTAGTATGCGGTAGCTGGTGAAGTACCCAAAAATTTAGCCTGAGACAGCATGGCGGTGACAACAGAGTGACTGAGTTAGTATGCGGTAGCTGGTGAAGCACCCAAAAATTTAGCCTGACACAGCATGGCGGTGACAACAGAGTGACTGAGTTAGTATGCTGTAGCTGGTGAAGCACCCAGGAAGCAGGTACAGCATGTGTTGTTTGCATTCTTCTCAGTTTAATAACGTATACGACACCTATCCGGAAAAATAGTTTGGAGAGAGAGAAAGAGAGGAAAAAGACGTATTTTTAGAAGTGACGTTCAGTATAGATCAGTTAAAGAGAGAGAGAGTTAGTATGCGGTAGCTGGTGAAGCACCCAAAAATTTAGCCTGACACAGCATGGCGGTGACAACAGAGTGACTGAGTTAGTATGCGGTAGCTGGTGAAGCACACAAAAATTTAGCCTGACACAGCATGGCGGTTACACCACCAATGACTTTGTCCGACTGAGAATGCAGCTTTTGTTGAGCCTCCAAAAATTTTTTTCTTTTCAGAGTACACAAAGTCGACCCTCAGCAAAAGATTTTTTTTTTAAATGTCGATACTTGCGACTCCTGAAAAATTGTTTTGGAATGTCTTTTTGACGCTCCCGAAACATTGTTTTACAGTGTCTGTAGTTGACACTGTGGAAAAATTGTTTGGAGAGAGGGCCTGTAGGTAGCCCTCTCGAAAAATTGTTTAGAGAGAGGGCCTGTAGGTAGCCCTCCCGAAAAATTGTTTAGAGAGAGGGCCTGTAGGTAGCCCTCCCAAAAAATTGTTTAGAGAGAGGGCCTGTAGGTGGCTCTCCCGAAAAATTGTTTAGAGAGAGGGCCTGTAGGTGGCCCTCCAGAAAAATTGTGGGAAAAGAGTGCCAGTTGGCCCTCTAAAAAATTGCGTTTTGGGTCAGCGTTAGTCAAAGACGACAAGGAGGAGGAGTAGAGAAGAGGAATCGGATACATAAGTGATGCTAACGTTTAGCTGCTTTCCCCTGGAGGAGATTTGAATTCCGGTGAAATCCAGGCTTTGTTCATTTTAATAAGCGTCAGCCTGTCAGTGCTGTCAGTTGACAGGCGTGTACGCTTATCGGTGATGATGCCACCAGCTGCACTGAATACCCGCTCTGACAGCACGCTAGCGGCAGGGCAGGCCAGCACCTCCAAGGCGTACAGCGCCAGTTCAGGCCACGTATCCAGCTTTGAAACCCAGTAGTTGTATGGAGCAAAGTGATCGGTCCGGACGTTGGTATGGTCAGCTAGGTACTCCCTCACCATCTTTCTGTAAATCTCACCCCTACTCTGCCGAGACTGGGGACAGGTGACAGTGTCTTGCTGGGGTGACATAAAACTGGCAAAGGCCTTGGAGAGCGTTCCCCTGCCAGTGCTGGACAAGCTGCCTGCTCGCCTACTCTCCCCTGCTACGTGGCCCACAGAAGCACGCCCTCTGCCGCTAGCGGTGCCAGATGGGAAGGATTGTTTCAGCTTGTGCACCAGGGCCTGTTGATATTGATTCACTCTCATACTCCTTTCCTCTACAGGGATGAGAGTGGAAAAGTTCTGCTTGTACCGGGGGTCCAGGAGAGTGAACACCCAGTAATCGGTGTTTGAAAAAATTCTTCTAACGCGATAGGCAGCCTAACATGAAATCTGCCATGTGGGCCAGAGTCCCAACACGCAAGAATTCCCTCTCTTCACTGGCCTGACTCTCCATTTCCTCCTCCTCCTCCTCCTCCTCCTCCAAGTCCTCCACTTCAGCACATACACGCTCAACAGTTAATAAGGACTGAGCACTGGTACCCTCTTCTGTCTCGCCGACATTCTCCTCCTCTTCCTCCTCATCCCCCTCCTCCGATACGCGCTGAAAAACAGACCGGAGGGTGCTCTGGCTATCAAGCGACGTATCTTCCTCCACCGTCTCTTGTGACAAGCGCAAAGCTTCCGACTTCATGCTGAGCAGTGAATTTTTCAACAGGCAAAACAGCGGGATGGTGAGGCTGATAATGGCGGCATCGCCGCTGACCATCTGTGTTGACTCCTCAAAGTTGGTCAACACCTGGCAGATATCAGACATCCACGTTCACTCCTCATTGTAGACTTGAGGAAGCGGGACCTGACTACCAGTTCTGGTGGAAGTTGACATCTGGCAGTCTACAATGGCTCTGCGCAGCTGGTAAACTCTGGATAACATGTTTAATGTCGAATTCCATCTTGTGGGCACATCACACAACAGTCGGTGAGCAGGCAGTTGTAGGCGGCGCTGCGCTGCCCTGAGAGTGGCAGCATCTGTGGTCGACTTGCGGAAATGCGCACAGATGCGGCGCACCTTGGTGAGCAAATCAAACAGATTGGGGTATGTCTTGAGGAACCGCTGAACTATCAGATTGAACACGTGGGCCAGGCATGGCACATGTGTGAGTCTGCCGAGTTGCAGAGCCGCCACCAGGTTACTCCCGTTGTCACTCACAACCATGCCTGGCTTGAGGTTCAGCGGTGCCAACCACAAATCGGTCTGCGCCTAGAGCTACCGACTGAAGGAGCCGTGCCCACGGATGGTAATTTGGAGGAGGAGGTGGAGGAGGATGAGGGGTCAGAGGAGGAGGCATAGTACGTCTGCGAGACCGTGACCGAGGTAGGCCCCGCAATCCTCGGTGTGGGTAGTACACGAGCGGCCCCAGGGTCAGACTCGGTCCCAGCCTCCACCAAGTTAACCCAATGTGCTGTCAGCGAGATATAGTGTCCCTGCCCGGCAGCACTTGTCCACATATCCGTGGTTAGGTGGACCTTATCACTAACCGCGTTGGTCAGGGCACGGATGATGTTCTGTGACACGTGCTGGTGTAGGGCTGGGACGGCACATCGGGAAAAATAGTAGCCACTGGGGACCGAATACTGAGGGGCAGCCACTGCCATGAGGTTGCGAAAGGCCTCGGTCTCTACCAGCCTATAGGGCAGTATCTCCAGGCTCAGCAATTTGGAGATGTGGACGTTGAGGGCTTGGGCATGTGGGTGAGTGGCACTGTATTTCCTCTTGCGCTCCAGCGTCTGCTGTAAAGACAGCTGAACGCTGCGCAGGGACACATTGGTGGACGCTGTGGAGGATCGTGGAGGCAAAGGTGTGGTTTTCCGGCGGGAGGCGCTCGTGCCAGGGTCCTGGGCAGGGGGTGGACTCGCCGAGCCAGCATGTGACACAGGGGAAGGAGCAGTGGTGTGACCCGCAGGAGGTGAACGGCCTTGGTTCCACTGAGTCGGGTGTTTAGCACTCATATGCCTGCGCATGCTGGTAGTGGTTAGGCTAGTAGTGGTGGCACCCCTGCTGATCCTGGTGTGGCACAGGTTGCACACCACAGTCTGTCGGTCATCCTCAATTTCTTTAAAGAACCTCCAGACTTGCTAACATCTAGGCCTCGCCACGGGAGCTTCACTACGTGAAACAGTTGCTGCTGATGCACCAGCTCTGGCCCTGCTTCTCCCTCTGGCCACACCACTGCCTCTTCCAACCTGTTCTGGTGCAGCACTCGCCTCCGCCTCAGAAGCACTGTCTTCACTTGGCTTATCAACCCAGCTTGGGTCAGTCACCTCGTCATCCTCCGATTCCTCAGTCTGCTCCCCCCTCGGACTTCCTGCCCTGACAACAACTTCACCACTGTCTGACAAACGTGTCTCCTCATCGTCCGACACCTCTTTACAAACTTCTTCCACTAAGTCAACAATGTCATCACCCACAGACTGCGACAGTTGGAAAACTTGGGCATCGGGAAAGAGGTCAGCAGCAACCTGAGAAGCGGTTTGTGACTTTTGTAAGCGATTTGTAACTGTGTAGGGTCCAGAAAACAGTTCCTCAGAGTATGCCGTATCGCATTCAAAATTTTCCTGGGAGGGGGCAGACTGGGGGGAAGGAGGTTGAGGTGGAGGAGCCAGAGGAGTGCTCCCTTGGGTAACGTGGGTGGAGTGTGTGGAAGACTGACTGGTGGACAAATTACTTGAAGCATTGTCCGCAATCCACGACATCACCTGTTCGCACTGTTATGGTTTCAACAGTGCTCTACCACGTGTCCCTGTAAGTACAGACATAAAGCTCGGGATTTTAACTCTGAGGCGTTCCCCTGCTCCCTCATCAGCAGGTACTGTCTCACCCTGCCCAGGACCACAGCCTCTGCCCACTGCAGTAATTGAATGCCCACGCTCTCGTCCTCGACCCTTAGCCCTGGGGTTCAACATTTTCTGTATATAAGTGTATTACATATACAAAAAAAAAAAACATTTTTTTTTTTTTTTTAACGTGACGTGCAGAATAGATCAGAGAGCAAAATCAGCCCCTGCTGACTGTGGCTATTTTCACTGCAACTCAGAACAATGTCGCACAGAGATTTTTCTAATGTAGCTGTATGAGTGAGAGCAAAAGACCGTATTTTAGGACAGAAAATACGGATTGTGGTTTGTGGTGACTGGCCAGCTGAACTGTGATACACAAAATGGTTCCACACAGCTGTATGAAATGGATTTGTATCACTGAGCTAAAAAAAATTAAATTTTTTTTTGTTTTGTTTTTCTTTTTTTTTATTTTTTATCGTGACGTGCAGAATAGATCAGAGAGCAAACAGCCCCTGCTGACTGTGGCTATTTTCACTGCAACTCAGAACAATGTCGCACAGAGATTTTTCTAATGTAGCTGTATCAATGAGAGCAAAAGACCGTATTTTAGGACAGAAAATACAGATTGTGGTTTGTGGTGACTGGACAGATGAACTGTGACACACAAAATGGTTCCACACAGCTGTATGAAATGGATTTGTATCACTGAGCTAAACAAAAAATTTAAACAGGTATTTTTTTTTTAACGTAACGTGCAGATTAGATCAGAGAGCAAAATCAGTCCCTGCTGACTGTGGCAATGTTCACTGCAACCCAGAACAATGTCGCACAGAGATTTTTCTAATGTAGCTGTATGAGTGAGAGCAAAAGACCGTATTTTAGGACAGAAAATACGGATTGTGGTTTGTGGCGACTGGCCAGCTGAACTGTGACACACAAAATGGTTCCACACAGCTGTATGAAATGGATTTGTATCACTGAGATAAAAAAAAATTAAAACAAAGTTTTTTTTTTGTTTTTTGTTTTTGTTTTTTTTTAATTTTTTTTTTATCGTGACGTGCAGAATAGATCAGGGAGCAAACAGCCCCTGCTGACTGTGGCTATTTTCACTGCAACCCAGAACAATGTTGCACAGAGATTTTTCTAATGTAGCTGTATCAATGAGAGCAAAAGACCGTATTTTAGGACAGAAAATACGGATTGTGGTTTGTGGTGACTAGACAGCTGAACTGTGACACACAAAATGGTTCCACACAGCTGTATGAAATGGATTTGTATCACTGAGCTAAACAAAAAATGTAAACAGTTTTTTTTTTTTTTAACGTGACGTGCAGAATATATCAGAGAGCAAAATCAGCCCCTGCTGACTGTGGCTATTTCAATGAAACACCAAAAAATTGTCCCACTTAGCTGTTTGAAATGGATGTGTGTCACTGAGAGCCAAAAAATAAACTTTTTCCAGTCTCCCTGCAAAATGATGCAAATATGGTGGTAGCTGCACTACTAGTGCCAGCAAGCCCAGCCACAAGCAGAATTAAAAAAAAGGGTCTTGTAGCCCTAACAAGGGCTGTTGGGTTCTTTTAGAATCACTCCTGCCTAACAGAAATCTAGTAGAACACCCTAACACTCTCCCTGTATCACACTGCAGATCTGTCCCTAACGACATCCAGGTAGCGACTGAGCCCAGCACCGAGGGCAGTCACTACTATATTCCAGGGTCACCTGATCAGGCCAGCCAACCCCTGCTATCTACATGTAAGGGCCCGACGTGATGCTGGGTGTACCGCAGAGTCTCCTGGCTTGTGATTGGCTGAGTTTATAGCCGCCAAAATTCAAAAGGCGGAAAATGACATTTCCTCGAGCATGGCGAGATACTCGTCCGAGTAGCGAGCACTTACGAGTACCCTAATACTCGAACGAGTATCAAGCTCGGACGAGTATGCTCGCCCATCTCTATTTAACATCTATAAACCTCATAATTTCCCTGCACGTTGGGTTTTGCTCCCAATTCATTATATGCTTTAACTGAGCAGATAAATAATAAACATATATATATATATATATATATCAGGAATAGCCCAGCCCCCTTCTCCTTCCGGATATTTTAAATATTCCAGTTTCATTCTGGGTTGCCAACCTCTCCAAACCAACTCCCTAAATAAACTATCAATGAGTTTGAATGTTTTTTCTTTTATCATTATCGGGAGTTTCCTAGAATGTAATTTATCATAGGAAGCAGACACATTTTAATCAGGGCTATTCTTCCCGCCATTGATATCGGCATCTTTTTCCATATTTGAATTTTGTTCCTAACTTTAGTTATCAATGGAGATATATTCAGTTTAGCATAGTCGTTCAAATTATTTGATATATTAATACCTAAGTATTTAAACGCTTGACCCGGCTCTATTATTTTTAAATGAATATTACCGGCTATTCTATCATCATCTATAGGTAACATAGCTGATTTGGACCAGTTTATTATAAGACCTGCTCGTTTACCAAACTCTTAAAACATTCTTAAAATGAACTCAAATGACGATTGACTAGGCACAAACAATAAAATATTGTCCGCATATAAAGCTATTTTCTCCACTACTTCTCCATATCTAAATCCATCTATGCTTTTATTATGTCTTATCTCACATGCTAAGGGTTCCAAAGCCAAAGCAAATATCTTGGGGGACAAGGGGCACCCCTGTCTTGAACCTCTTTCTATTTTAAATAATCTTGAAACATCCCCATTATTTAAAACTCTTGCTGTTGGATCCTTATAAAGAAGTGTAATCCAATTAATATAGGTATTAGGGATGAGCGAACTTTTGAAAAGTTCGGTTCGGTTCGATTCGGCGAACTTTCGCAAAGTTCGGATTCGTACAAACCGAACCTAAAACGAACCTTGCTATAACGGCTGATTAATTGCAGCTACAATAGTGGGAGTCTGATAGGGTATAGTTTCGTTTAGTTGCAGTTGCTATTACAATGAAAAAAGTGGAAAAATCAAAGTTAGAGATGGGCGAGCATGCTCGGGTGCAATTTTCGCGTATTTGCGTGCGCATTTTAAAATCGGCACGCTAATGATACGCATATTTTAATCTGTACACTAATGCGAGCACATTTTTAAAATGTGTACGCTATGCGTACGCATTTGTGAACAGATTAAAACATGCGTATCATTAGCGTGCCGATTTTAAAATGCGCACGCAAATACACGAAAATTACACCATGTATCCTGGTCTATTCTGTGAAAAAAGTACAGTTTTGCGTCGCCGTTGTTATTTTAACCAGATTCGTTACGAACTTTCTCAAAGTTCGGTTCGGTGACAAACCGAAACTTTTGTCAAAGTTCGTAACGAATGTGGTTCATTGCGGTTTGGTTCGCTCATCCCTACTACACACTATATGACGATTTTCTTTTTCTATGGTGACTGACGCTGCAAATAGTCATTTAAAACTAACAACCCCACAAACACGGATTCACTTTTTTTTTGTCAATTTCACTGACTACATTAGCACAATATCACGCTTTTCTGTTTGGATGGCGAATAACGCCGCAGATAGTTATTTAAAAGAACAACCCCACAAACACAAATTCAGGGCTCGTTCACATGACCGTATTTTTCTTTCTGTGTTGGTTCCGTTTTTTTGTAGACTGTATACAGACCCATTCATTTCAATGTCTGTATGTCCGTATTTCCGTTCCGCAAGATTATGAGTCTTGTCCTATTGTTGTCCGCAAATCATGGCTCCGTGGCTCCATTCAAATCAATGGTTCCGTAAAAATACGGAATGCATACGGAACACCCTCCGTATGTCATCCGTTTTTGCGGATCCGTGATTTTCTACTACAGTCTAAAGTTAACTCATTCACTGTTCCATTTTATCTCAGCAAAAACAAGGAACAGCTATGGAAAGCATACTGAAGCCATACGGACAGTTTTTGCGGAATCACGGAACGGAAATGGAATGGAAATGGAAACACAACGGAACGCAAAAACGGAACAACAGATCCATGAAAAACGGACTGCAAAACACACACGGTCGTGTGAACAAGCCCTCACTGTTTTTTTGGCAATTCAACTACACTGAAGAATTTAGCAC
Source organism: Rhinella marina (assembly GCA_900303285.1). Lineage (NCBI taxonomy): Eukaryota > Metazoa > Chordata > Amphibia > Anura > Bufonidae > Rhinella > Rhinella marina. The sequence goes on from ONZH01013707.1 coordinate 9,112, forward strand.
TATATGGTGCTTGTCTATTTGTATGGCGAAAAACGTGACAACTATTTCTTTCACATTTACAAGCTGCCAATTACGGATTATATGTGTTTTTCCCCAAACACAACCCAAAAGATATATTTTTAAAATGTTTTTTCTATTATTATTTCTTTTCTTTTTTTTTTTTAATGTACCCCAAACAAGGCTCTGACCCTAGTGGTGCTTCTTTGAATAAAGCACCCCAAAACAGCCTTTAGAACAGAGTGCAGAATGTACAGTAACAGGCTAACCCCTATACTCACTCACTGCTGCTCAGTGTACCAGAATAGCGATTTCACTGCCTGATTTTCTGTCTAGAATTCATCCCTCTCCTATCCCTGCAAGTCAGATTATTTATCCCTGATCTCCTCATTTCTTTTCTTTAGTTTTTCTTTCACTTGCCCTATCTCTCCTTAAGTCTGTCTCTGGTCTAACATCAATAGCAAATGGCGGATTCCAGCGCTTCAGAGCTATTTATAGGGCTGGGATATCACAGGACCTGGCTGGCTGCTAATTGGCTACATGTATTCATGTGATCGCATTGTGGGCATTTACTTCTTTGTCCCAGAAATCCTTCCCCCATGTCATGATATGTGCTTGCAGGCATTTTAGGAAAAAAAAATAGTTGTTACTACGAATCGCCATGAAATTCGCTTTCTTTGCTAATCGAATTTTCCATGAAATTCGTAACGAATTCCACTTCGTCAGCTTTGATTCGCTCATCTCTAATAATAATAATAATAATAATAATAATAATAATCATCTTATTTACATAGTGCCAACATATTTCACAGCACTTATAGTCATAATTGAACCTTTCCCGCTTTTGGCAAACAGGGGGAGCCACATTCTGAATGAGCTCAACTAATATACATGATAATTACAAAAACATCTGTATGTCTGCTGCTGTGCCCTTCTGCTGGTTCAGCATGTACCAGAACAGTCGTATTTTACTACTGACCCCTGGGCGGGGGTGCCAACTGTTCAGAAATTTCTGGTGGTAATTTGGTGGTAATCATAATCATTTCTCAGCTCACAGTAAATATTGGTAATGAGTTATTATCAGTATATAGAGCTATAGACCTGTATTACTTATTATCTTTATCATTCATCATGGTTTTCCAATTTGTCCATAAAAATATTGGCTGTCCATGACTTTGGGATCAGTTGTCAAAAAAAGAAAAATTCTGGTTGGCTCCTGGTTTGCTTTGATAAGTTCTCTACATGATGTACAGTTTTGCTTTGCTGTATTCTTACCTATCCCCAGGTTGAACTGGCAGTCAGAAATGTCTCATATATACAGGTCAAAACCGTAGTGATATCTGTGTCCTCATATTCACAACGATCCGAACATAATGGTGAAGATGACGTTACAAAGCGCTCTACTGAGACACTGTCGAGGATCAAAGAATGATTCTAGGAAAGATGTTTTAAAATAGTTATAGTCTTTTACTTATGTTACACATGCATTGTTTTAAGTTTACAGAGCCATAAATACTAGTGTGGACAACTAGATAAATGAAATATATCACTGTGATCTTGGATACTGTTGAGCAAACTTCTGTTTTCAAATTACAAGGTTCAAAGTTCGGGTTATCTAAAAATTCCATTATGGATTCCACTACCATGGACCATAAGTCCGTGGTAGCGGAACCCATAATGGAATTCTTAAGTAACCTGAACCTTATACCTTGAACTTGAAAACACAAATTCGTTCATCCCTAACCTTGGATTATAATTTGCATATTAGCGTACCCCCAATAGAGGCTGACCATGCAAACATCTACCAGGACCTGTGAAAACATCATCTTCAGTATCACAGGTCCTGTAGGTCTCATAAAGGAACTACACAGAGCATGGTGTAGTTCCATGTCACTGTCAAATTTGCAATATCTCTTGTGAAAAGTTTAGAAGGATTAGCACAGATTATTGTTGGATGTACTACAACTACAAAGAGATGTTTATTCTTCTACCTCTGACTTGGTTTCCTGACTCCTACCACACCATATGCTGGCCATTGCACTACTACACCTACTGACTGGCACCCATACTACCACCAACATTAAAGTCAACCCAAACTAACTTCAGACAGGAGCCCCAACTACAGGGAATTCTTCAAGGAAAGAAAGGTTACACTCTGCTTTCACTGCACCTCATGAGGGAAACCACTGTGACACATCCTATAGAACCTCCGATCCCCTGTTCCAGCAAGGGCTTTGGAAATAAATGTAATTGTGCTGTGGATCCATGTTTCCCATGCTGTTGATATCTCTGTGAGATTCTATTGATCACATTTCTGTAATCACATTTATCTTTAGTTTTTAGTGCTGTTTCTACTAACCTTTGGTTTTCCTTAACTCTGCTGCCAGGTAACAGGTTTCCTCCCTGATCAGATCATCAGTGCTCCTTTTGCCAAGTCCAAAATCCCGTAAGGTAGAGAGAGAAAAGCGTCTGAGATCCCTCCACCTCCCAATATTTTTCGTAAATGCAAGTCCTAAGGAAGAAAAAATATATTTTTATTTTTTCCATATTGGGTCCTGGAGGACATTGACTACTGTTTTCAGAGTTTCATCCTGCTATTGTCTTCTGTTACTTAAAGATATCCACTATATGGAATTTAATTTACATAACCAGTTAAAAAGTGTGAGTTTACTGATATAGGTGTAGATGTATAGATCTTATTGATCAGATTATGTTCTTTGTTTTCTGTTATAGTTATACACACTGCCATAAGTGTGGACAATCATTTGTATAACCAAAAGTTAACGATGGGTTTACTAATAAGACATGGTAAGGGTTTGTAGATGGTATCTCCACATTCGTAACATCCTGCACTATAAACACACCAGATTATCCGTCCCAGGGATGCCCAACCTGCAGTCCTCCATAGGTTGCAAAAGTACGACTCCTAGCATGCATGGACATCCTGCAGCTATTAAGGCATGCTGGGAATTGTAGTTCTGCAACAGCTGAAGGTTGAGCATCCCAGCTCTATCCTATTGGGTGAGCATTGTAAAAAAAAAAGTCATATTTAGCCCAAAATGAGTCAATGAAAGTAATAACTCACAATATCCTACACAAAACAAGCCATCACACAGCTCTCATTTGCAACTTCTCTTCCCAAGACTCCAATCTATCCAGATCCATCTGTACCAGTGTACTGTCATCCGTAGTATATATATATATATATATATATATATATATATATATATGTATGTATATATATTATTATGTCCTCTTTAGTGTTAATTACTTTACACAGTTTAGTGTCATCTGCAACAAATGATATGCTCTTGTGCATTCCTTCTACAAGATCATAATATATTTTTTGAAAAGAATAGGGCCCAATGCAGACCCCCGTGGTACCCCACTAGTAACAGTCACCCATCTAATACTGACCCCTGAGATACTCCACTAGTAATGGTGACTCAGGGTATGTTCCACTAGGAAGTCCTTACATGGTATGTGTAGGGTGGTCACTTTATGTGAAAATTACCACTTTCTTTAAAGTAAACTAGTAAAATACAATGAAGCAGATACTCACCATAATTTTTGTAAAACTGATCCCAGGCTGGCATACTTCCCCGGTTTAAGAAATCATCACCTTTGTCAACATAAAGTTCTTTTACAAGCTTATACCCAGTGACAACCACGACTGGACGAGATCCCAGATAGACCGTGAACACATCACCATACTTCTTACGGAGCTGAATAAGATGATAAATTAGTTCATACTTGTAATGCTGCTTATAAATATTAGAAGCAGAAGACATGTTCAACTTAGATTGCTTTTACAACTTTTAATTAAATAACCATTTTAATTTTATCTAGGCTCTCATAAAGTATTATTTTTGTGGAGAACACCCAAGCTGGCATGAGGAGTCTAAAGACACATCTAAATGGGGCAGATATGATGCAGGCTTGCATATCTTAAAGGAGTTACCCCAGATTAACAAATGCTCCCCCATATGCCGGGTCCCCTCACATTGAATCTGCTTAGCTGGCTCCCCACTCCTCTCCTGGTCCCCGCACTGCCACTGCTTCTCCAGGTGCACGGATGAAAACATCTGATGTCGGAGGGGCCAGCTAATGGCAGGTGGGGACAGGGTTGAGCCTCCCTGGCGTCACCCACAATGCTAGGGAGGCTCATCCCTGTCAACACCTGCCATTGGCTGCTCCTCCAACACCAGATGTTTTCATCCATGCACAGGGAGAAGCAGCGGCAGTGCGGGGACCAGGAGTGAAACAGGGAGCCAGGTAAGCAGATTCAGTGTGAGGGGCCCGGCATATGGGGGAGCATTTGTTAGTCTCGGATAATCCTTTTAAATGAGAAATGTTTAATTTAAAGGAGTTGATTAGGATGAGGGTCTACTTTCCAGAAACAGAACCATTCTTGTCAGCGGGCTATGTCTGGTACTGCAAACTACAGATGTAACCCACAGTCAAGAGGGGTGCTGTCTTTGAATAAAAGCAGAATGATTTTCGGAATCCTTAATCCTAGACGAGACCTCTAAGAATGTTTTTTTTTTCCTTCAAATTCCAGTGCATACATTTAGAGTAATTATGAAGATTAATATTCATTGCATCACTTGCATTTCTTCACACTGCCAAGGCCTCAGGGCATGAATGTCCAAAGACTGTAGGGTGTAGGTTGCTTTATTTACTGCTTTTAACAGCTATGACAGCTATTGTACCAAATAGTAGATACATTACTAAAAAAAAAATCATAACATTATCTACATAAACAGTGATCTTTCAGTACAGGACTGCGGCACAAAAGGACCTCTGGGAAGACCTGTCAACCACATTGGAGCCCTACTCAGAAACATTAAGGTATGTAAATCTGCAGTGTTGTACAGAATCACCAATGTGGATGAGATATTAAGAGATTTCATCCACATGCTGAAAAAAATCTGTTATATAAATACACTATAACAAAGATGAAGTATATTCATCCCATTTGGACATACCCATAAAAAAGAAATGGCCACATAGAGGCTACTATGCCTGCAACAATAGTTATATGAATTGTGTACTATATAGATACCTAATTAAACTACTCTTTTCACCACAGACATCCTTAGTCTTGGCTATGGTGGTCTTGGCTCAGATGGGATCCACTCTAAATTGTTCTATGGGACCTCAAGAGTCTCTGTAAGGTCTCTCATAAATATTAGGGGTATTTGAAACAGGATACAACCACATGCTCAAGTTTCTTGATGCAGTCCTGGAGGCCAAATCAGGTGTGGATCATAAATGGAGAGAAAGTATAAAGGAGAGATATTGCTCCTTCTCTCTTTTTAAATGCACTTCTGATCTTGGCTTTCAAAGCTGAATTAAGAAACCTGAATGTGTGGCCATACCCTAAGAAATTACAAGTTGTACCCAATAAATATCACATAAGCTGTTCTACTAGAGGATTGAATGATTGTAATGTCTATTCTACATAGTTTTCTAATACATAATTAACAATTAGCTTGAGCACAACAGTGTGCCAAACCATTCCTTGTAGATAGTGACCAATGGGCTGTATTGAGGAGTTGCATTTACATTGGTATAGAACAATATGATATTGATATTGATATAATCCCAACTGGATGACAAAAGCAGTGCTAACAGTAACTGAAAAGTAAGTGTAATCAAAAAATAACTACAGACCATGCCAAAAGAATTGAAAAGGTTTAATTCTAGCTTTACTGGCAGATGATACAATGAGTGTTAGGTTGCTAAGGTTCATAAGAACAAGGTCAAACTGCAAACATTGGGAACAATTAAGCTTCAGAGTGTCAGAGGGCATGATGACCACTACCTTTACTGACCATGATGACCACCACCTCATTTGAAGCTCACTTAATGACCATAAGATCAAAAATAATGGCAAATGGGAGCTGCATTGAAATGCAAGGTGTGATTGGCAGTTCTTCAATGCTAGAAAAAAATCATTTCATCAGTAAGAAGCAAAGAAGAGCCAGGCTCAAAGTTGCAAAAGAGCATAAGGATTGGACCATAGAGGACCGGAATAAGGTCATCTTCTCTGATGAGTTTTCAATTTTCTGATTTGCCTGGAGGGGCCTACAAGCTACAGTGAACCCATTGTGGCATGACAATGGTCCATGTCACACTTACAGGTCAATCAAGGTGTGGCCACCACATCAGAGCCCTGACATGGCCAGCCAATCGCCAGACTTGAACCTCATTGAAAACCTCTGGAATGTCATCAAGAAGAAGATGGATGGTCACACGACATCAAAGAACTGTTTGAATTTCTTTATGAAAACTGTGATTAAAAATCAGTGTTGTTCCTCAAAAAACTGAATATGAACTCAACTAATCATTATCTAAAGTCTGATATTACTGTGTGATTCTCTAAAATACAATATTTGTATCTGGGATTTGAGAGACTTTGGTAGAACTCATACAAGCTCATATAACCTCAATTATACTATTATCAATTTGCCTTTGGGGTTCTGGTAATCTGGCTTCTTATATGTCACAACATTTATCTTTTGCGAAATTATCTCTAGAAATGCATTGCCAATCTGGAAGCCTTGGCATGAGAATAAGCATTTAATTAGTGTTCGCAATGAGCTCATATGGAATTAAGTCTTTGCAGAACACAACTACACCCAACTGAAAATCTTTTCCTACATCCTATTAACCAGTTCTAGACATGTTCCTCTTTGGAATAGGAATTATGCTTGAAACTGTACAAAAACATGGGTGAGAAATGTATGTTTTGCCTAATCATTAAGAGTAGACTATAAATGTGTAGCCCAAAGTGGACTTATACATCATAATATCTGTATACCGTATGTGTCAACCATTTTTAACTGAATGAGTTCCCATGCAAACCAATAAATTTAGCCACCTCCAACATGTGATATTTCATTGAAGGTACTCACTTTCATCAAAGAATTCACAATATCTCCTCCAATATTCAGAGCATTTCCCAGCAGTGGAAGAGGTGTTGGTCCAGGTGGAAGGTTCCCACGATTCCTTAATGAATTTAGGCTTAAATATAAGATAAAGCATAAGATACACAAGGTAAATAAAAGCGTTGGATTGGGTAATAAATCCATTTCAAGTCAGTTCTTGCAAACTAAGAACAAAATTAGAGCTTTCCAATACTGTTCATCTTCAATATATATATATATATATATATATATATATATATATATATATATGAACTTACCATAGGTGGAGCAAAGAAGGGCAGAACATTCATATGATAGGCTAGAAAGGTACAGTTAGATTAGAGCCAGAACCCTCAATTAGAAATATGTGTGAATACTGAACCAAACAGAGTCATCATAAAACTGGCATACCACCAAGTGCCGCCAGGTAGTACAACGATAACAATCTTCAGTTTTGCAAATGACTATTGCATCAGACTGTGCACATCTATTAGGAAACCTGTTGCAGCTAGTAAACAATGGAATCTGAAATTTTGGTAATTTGCTTTGGATGAATTGCACAAAATGGCATTCACCATTTTGCAGTTAAAACGTAATGGAAACAGGGAAGAGAATTAAGACTTAGGTTCACATGACCCTGGGAGGGAGAAGGAATTGCCCACAGTGATCCTGCTTGGCTGACAGATGGATGACTGTGCACTTCTCTGTCCTATTACTTTAGGTGGTCACAGCCAATGCTCCACTCACTCTTTGTCTGACACAAGTCTCAGATCTCTGGCAGCAGACCTGATGCCAGTGTCCTGTGTGCCTATTGGAGATAATCTTCATTGAACCTGACCTCAAACTGCAATACTGCAGTTGAACCCTCCTTTGGCTCTGTATGCTGCTGCTAGGCTGTCTCTGATGTGTAAGCAGCTTCTGCTAAGTAGTAATCCCTCAAGTTACAATATTAATTAGTTCCAGGATGACCATTGTATGTTGAAACCATTGTAAGTTGAATAATTGGTTCCAAAGCCCCAAGATGTTATTCAAGATAACAAAAAATGAAGATTTAAGAAAAATAAGCAGATAACTAAGACTGATAAATCAAGTCCTTACATATAACAGTCAGGAATGTCTCCTAACTAGTAAATAATACATTTTACCAGAGAAGTGACCTTGATTGAGACATTGTATGTTGAGTCATAAGTTTCAACTCACGATGGGTCAGAAAAGGCCATTGTATTTTGAAAATATTGTATCCTGAAGCCATTGTATCTTGAGGGATCACCATACATGCTATGAAGTTTCTCTCATTTTCTGCCTGAACAATAGGTTTACTAGCTTTCTAGGTCCTGCAAAGGTGCTCTGCCCGTGTACTGAATTCTGGCTTATTACCAGAGTCTGACCTTCTCCTACCGGACTTGACCTGTTTCCGATTACTGATCTGACCCTGTGGTGCCTGTCCTGATCCCTGGATTATTTCTCATATTTGCACGTACTCTGTCGGCCCTTATTTCGACCAATTTCTGATTTTGTGTATTGCCCGATCCCCCGGTGTTTTGCACCGGTATTTCTGACTCCGGTAGATCAACAGGCAACCACATTGAGACTATTCCAAGAGGTAGCTTTCCAGTGTCTCTCCTGCAGCAAAAACCAGATGCCTTTATAGGGGTCAAATGGTGAACACCAAGGGACTGCTTGGGAAATGCCCTTAGATTTAGTCCAATGTCAAACTGGTTGGTTGACACAGTGGTTCCACACTGACTACCAATAACTAAGCTTATACGCACAAGTGTAACTCAGGGCTGAGCCAGCTATGTGAAAGGATGTGTGTGCCATGTATCTGGCAGCTCTGGCAGAAACTAATAACAGACAGACACCAATAATTTTAGGGTGTTGCAGGGATAGTTTAGGGATTTATTTATGTAGATTAAATTAATAGGTAGAAAAAGTCAGAGTTGTATTGGTAGAGAGGGATAGGCAAGTGGCAACTCAATGTACTATAGTTTGTAAGTATTTAACAGGCATATTCCAAACACCTCCAGCAACATACGTTTCTCTGGATATGCTGCACAAATACCCCTTTTTATTTCTAAAATCCAGTTGTAATTGTGTTACCATTATGTAACTTGCGGCAGGTCCAGCAGTTTCAGTATGT
>ONZH01013708.1:0-23987 GCA_900303285.1 Rhinella marina
GCAATGGATTTGTATCACTGAGATATAACAATAATAAAAAAAAGGGGTTATATATGGCGATAGCTGCACTACTAGTGCCAGCCAGCCAGCCAAGCCAGGAGACAAAAAAAAAATTTCTTCTAGCCCTTAGAAGGGCTGTTGGGTTCTTTGTGGGTGATTCCTGCCTAACAGAGAACTAAATGCAGGCCCTAACACTGTCCCTGAAAGGCAGCAGCTCTATCCCTAACGACATCCAGACGGCATCTGAGCCGAGCACCGCGGGCAGTCACTAGTATATTCCAGGGTCACCTGATCAGGCCAGCCAACCCCTGCTATCGACATGTAAGGGCCCCACGTGATGCTGGGTGTACCGTAGAGTCTCCTGGCTTGTGATTGGCTGAGTTTATAGGCACCAAAAATTCAAAATGCGGAATATGCCATTTCCTCGAGCATGGCGAGATACTCGTCCAAGCAGCGAGCACTTACGAGTACCCTAATACTCGAACGAGCACCAAGCTCGGACAAGTATGCTCACTCATCTCTAATAGTGACAGTATTAAAAGTCAGACTGTATAGAGCTATAAATACAGTGCAGAGATATATAGAGAATAGAGTGATATAGGACAATATAGAAAGCTATAAATAGAGTATAGAGATATATAGAGTGATATAGGACAGTATAGAGAGCTATAAATACAGTGTAGATATATATATATATATACTGTCCTACTCTATATATCTCTGCACTGTATTTATAGCTCTCTATACAGTCCTATGTCACTCTATATATCTCTGCCCTGTATTTATAGCTCTCTATACAGTCCTATATCACTCTATATATCTCTACACTCTATTTATAGCTCTATACTGTATGACGTTAGTACTGTCACTATATTTTTCTGTATGGGATAATGAAGATGGGATGGCACACATACTTCTTTAAGTAAATATATATATAAAGGGGGGGGGGGGGCGCCGAGAGAAAGTTTCGCACAGGGCGTCATCTACCCTAAGGCCGGCCCTGCTCCCATGGTCCCGGGCCACCAGACAGGCTGATGCTTTTTCCTATAGTGTCCAAGCACGACCACCACTGATGGATTGAAGGGTGGTCTGTAACCATGGAAACAAGCAGTGTATAATTCTGCTTTCTGGTTTCCATCTTTATCTGCCTATTCTCTCTACTATATTCATAAAAAATGGTTGCTGCTCTTTCAAAATGCCTTCCCATGTTTCTGCAGTCTTGTCTACAAGTCCCAGAATACTGCTGTCCGAAGGGGGAGAGTATAAACGAGAGCGGGTGTTCCCTCTGTTATGTTTCCACCCTCTGATCCTCCTCCTGGCAGGCTGTATTCTCATGGTCCTGACAGGAAATTATGATGTCAATCAAAACACTTATTTGATTAAATTATTATGTTTAATTTCCTAATATAAAGGGGATTACAGTTTAGCTAACATAGATCTATGCATGTGACTTGATCTGGTCATGTGACCATGTGATGTCAAAAGGTCCTTGAATCTTAGTGATTCTAAGCATTTTATGCTGGTGTGGAGGAGGAGGAGGAGGCGGCGCTGTAGTGGGAGGAACGAAGAGCTGCTGAGGGGCGGAGATACAGCAGATGACAATCTTCCTTCAGACTCTGCTTGTAGTTTCCATCTGCACAGGAAGGAGAGAAGCTGACTTCCTGACGAAGCAAAACTAGAAGGACAGAAAGGTTAGTCCTATCTAGTCACATGATGCAGTAACTGAAAATGAAGATGTGAATTTCTCTGTAAACAAAGCATCTAAAAATGTAACTTTATTAGTAAAGGAGATTTAATATTCATTTGAAATGCAAGTCAGAAAAAAAACCGTGCCAATTAAACATGATAACAACCGGTTACCCCAAACTAACCAGGGAAAAGAGCAATTGAGACGCTTCAAACTGATCCAACAAATAACCAACCTAAAAACCAAAGAGGCTCAACAAAAAGAAGTGGATGACTATAATGTCAAAGCTGAGGCTAGACCCCTATGTGTAGGAGATCATGTGTGGTCATGAAAACAGCACCTGACAAACAAACTGGAAAATTAATGGGAGTCTGCGCCCTATGAGATCAAAGCATGACCAATCGGATGACCTTACTGAGGTCCGCCAACTTCCAGCTTGATTGACCGCAGGCGTGACCACTGATAACCAGCTTGATGTCCATAGTCTTGACCAGCCATGTGTATTCCGCATGTTCCTCAAAACAAGCTGCCAAGATGCATCACCAGTTGCCAGGCAGATTACAGCATCGACAGCTATCCAAACAGAAGAACACTTCTTATTGGGGATTGGAGTCTGAAGGAGCCCAATGTGTATTCCCTCTATGTCGCTACTATCCGCAGAACTGTCCTACTATAGCTCATGTTGAGATTTTCCCCCCTTACAGCCCCCCGGGACAGCCTTGTTGTTGGCTACTAAACCCACGCTTAATCCTGTTTGTACCATTTAAGAGTCCGCACGCATGAGGAGATAGAAGGCCCCTAGAGCTGGACTTTCTCAAACCCTATGTATGTAGTTGGTGCCAATCTTATTTCTTAGCCAGTCCTGACTGTGTCGAGGACTCCATAGTTTAAAGAGTTTTCCGAGATTTAAATACCGATGACCACATGGATCCACAACCACCTAATGGTCCCCCATAATTGAATAAAAAATGATCTAAAGGTTGCACACACCCTATATATCCCCAAATGGTACCAATAAAAACTACTGATCTATTTGCCCTACAAAAAATTAGCCCTCACACAAGTAAACATATTATGGGCAGCAGAATATGGCGACACAAAGCAAACTTTGAAAAAAAAAGATTTTTAATTATTAAAAAATGTAAATGATTATCTCCATAATTGTTCTGATCCATACAATAAAGTTGATGTGTTTAACGTAATTATTACAGCGCAGTGAACACCGTATAAATGAAACTGTAAAACCAATAGCGGCATTGTGTTATTTTTTTCATAGTTACCCACAAAATGTTTTAATAGTTAAACAATTCATCTGATTTACACCAAAATTGGGCCATTAAAAAATTACAGCTGACAACTAATAGAAGAATAATGACTCGGTGGCCCCTGAAGTCACAATCTCTTTATTTCTATACGTCTGAGGTCACAGGACTGAGCTCTTCAGGACTGTCAGGATGGATCCCAGCGCCAGGATGATGGCGGCATAGCTGGACTTGATGCTGGTGCTGCCGCTGTAGTTACACAGGTCGGTGGAGCAGCAGGTGACAGTGGCGGTGATACCAGATATGGTAGTGGTAAGAGGAGTGCAGGACACTTCACAGCTCTTAAGGACAGCGGTGGACCAGATCCCAGCTGCAGTGGAGAAAACAGAAATGTGATAATATGACCGGCAATAGTCATGTGACCATACAGTGCTGTTATTAAAAGGGACTGTGACAACCTGTCATTACCAAGATTGCATGATATGATTAAATATGTGCAGTCAATGGAGTCGGAAGCTGAATGAGGGCCACTCGGGGGCCCCATAGTTACAAAACTGAAATTCTGAACTCACAAACTGAGCCGGTTGCCACTGATGTCAAACAGGACGTTGCGCCACTTGGGCAGGTTGTCTGCGTCAGGCATTTGGAGTTGCTGTCTTGTACATCACAAGTGTAACATCGTAGAGTGTAAGCTGTGGGCAAGAGGAGAGAGAATACAGATTACATATGAAGGAGTATCTAAGTGCTGAGCTGTGTATCTAATCCTATCCTGTGTGATACTGTCTGCTGAGCTGTGTATCTAATCCTATCCTGAGAGCTGAGGTGTGGTGGAGGAGCTCCTGACTTCCAGGATAGTGAGAGGGAACCTGCCTTCCATCCCTGCCCAGGACCTGCTCTTGTCTCTGGATAGAGTGGGTCTTGGAGGGTCCAGGGATGTAGCCTCACACTCCTACCCCTTGGAGTAAGCCGGCAGGTAGTAGGTGGTTGTCCCAACTCGGGGTCGCAGTAAAGCGGTCTCGGCCAGGGTTGGGGCTAGTGTCAAGGCTGCAAAAGCCTCCCAGGCAAGAACTCAGAAAATTGAAAATCGCATATTGTGGCCCCTATGGAACAGGCCCAGCAGGATCAAGGGCCCAGCAGAGCCACAGGGAGGTGGAGGTGTGGGGGCTGCTCAGAGCTGGAGAATCAACATCTACCTTCAGCTCTTGTATAGCAGCCTGGCTCCAGGAGTACCAGGAGGCTGGAAGATCCCTGCGGTGGCTCTGGGGGGACCTGAGCATGGCGAGGGTCCAAGTAGTAGCCTGTTATTGGCTGCCCAAGGGCCGTCCTACTGGTCTCTTGCGGCCGTAGCCGTATAGCGGTTCTTTTTCCGCAGCAGTAGAATGCAGACGTACAATCGAGTTAGAAACGGGAGGTGTTTAATCATAGATGTTTTCATGAAAGAACAAGAGTTGAGACTCATTAACATCTATGGTCCCCAAACAAATTGGGACTGTAAAAGTCTCTTCATGAGAATTAAGCCTTTCCTTTTTACAGGTTGACAAGTTGTCTTTGGAGAGGCCTTTAACACTGTCGTTAGCCCCAAGATAGAGGAGGTTCCAGAGACAAGTTGACCTATGATGGTATAGATTTAAATAGTATAACTAGTGAGGCTTGCCTAGTGGATATCCACATCCGGCATACTCCAGGCCACTCAGGTTTCACCTATCACAGAGGTAATTGTAGGTCTAGAATAGATAGGAGGAAGCTATCTGTTCGCCAGTATCCGTCGTTGAGGTAGAGTTCTCCGATCACTGTATGAATATGTTTTCTCTGAATGTTGCAGAATCCCTTTCGGATGGGAAGAGGTTTATGGAGGCTGAATTCATCTCTCAGGCCTTTGATGATTTTCTTTAAAGCCAGGTACTAGGTATGGGCGAATTGACTTTGCTTGAAACATCCTTAGTCAATTTGCCTAAAACTTCATTAAAATACTGTACAGAGCGAGCGCTCCGTACAGTATTATAATGTATTGGCTCCAATGTGCTGAAGTTATTACTTTGTGAAGTCTTGCGAGACTTCGGGTAATAACTTCAGAAATTAATTTCTACTGAAAAAAACCTTTTACCGAAGTCGATTCGCTCATCCCTTCCTTTATTGGATCTTGGGAGCACTAAGATTAGCGGGAACTGTTCAAAGTGTGGTTGGCAAAGTATTTCCGCCAGCTCTTGTACCTCAGATCACTGAATAGGGTTAGGGTTATATCCTCAGGCCTATACCAGGGCCTAAGGACAAAACTCGAGCATTTAGTCTCGACCAGAAGTAGCCAAAATGAGATCTCTGGAGTGAAATCTTTGCTGAAAAGGTGCCAGTATGATTGGTACACATCTTTAGTTCTAGAAAAGGGATTTCAGGAAATACCGCTCGCCTGACCCCGACAGAACTGTAATATGTCAGTAAATAGTAAAGTGGTCACGGGACTGGTTGACAGTACAGGCTCCCTGAAGAGTTCCAAATCAGGGATCTTGGAGGTTATCAGATCCTTCTACTTGCACCTTTTGGGAAATAGGGATCTAGATCGAGATAAAGCTTTCCTGGCTGAAGCCATCTCTGAACCAGCAGTAGACCCCTCTCTTGATGTTTTGACAGAATTGATATAGGAAGAGGAAGTCAGACTGACGATCGAAGAGCTTGCCCTCAAGAAATCGCCAGGGCCAGATGGCTTAACATCTGAAATGTATAAGACCTTTAAGGGAACCTTAATTCCCCTCTTGACTACAGTGTTTAATGAGTGTCTTTCCTCGGGCACTCTGCCGAAGTCAATGAGAAGGTCTGCTTTGATCATTCCATCGAAGGGTAAGGATTCGACCCATATTAGGAACTTGCGTCCCATAGCGCTCCTCAACACAGATAGAAAGTAGGCGATAGGCGAGTATTGTTTAATCGACTGCTAAAGTTTGCACCCTGGCTCCTTTCATTGGCCCAGCATTGCTCGGTGCCAGGCCAGAGTACTTTTAGTTCTGTGCTCGGTGTCCGAGAGCCAGTGGAGCAGGGTAATGCAGGCTCCTGAAAGGGGTACAAAATCTCCTTAGACGAGGCTAAATCTTTTAAACAGGTCAAACATGAGTACCTCTGGTCTGTCCTTCTGAGGTGCAGCCTACGTGGAGAGTTAGTGAATCGGCTTCAGACTTTCTCAATAGTGAACGATTGGGTTGGAACCCTTTTTGAGGTTGGGTTTGGTGTCCGACGGGGTTGTCCTTTGAGTCCATTGCTATATGTGTTGGCAATCGATCCCTTTCTTAGGAGGATTGATCATGGACCATTGGTGGGAGTCGGGAACGGATCTGGACATCCTAGAAGCCACTCAGAGGGTGATTGCATACGCAGACAACGTCACTATCTTTGTGTCCTCAAGAGTGGGTGATGTCTGAAGTGGAATGTTACTCAGAAGCATCTAAGCCCATAATTAATCGGGATAAGTGTGAAAGTGTCTGACTGGGAGGAGACTTCCCCCAGACACCCTTCCAGAGCCTCAGGAGTCTGCTAAAATCTTAGGTAATGAATTTGGCCTGGGTGATTAACCAATAAAAAAACTGGGAGGGAAGGCTGAAAATAGCTGCTCAGAAGGTAGGTCAGTGGAAAGTTTGGTCTTTGACCCTTTGGAAAGGGTTCACTTGGCCAGGGTTTACCTGTTACCATTGTTAATATACTTTGGCAGTGTATGTATTTTGCCAGAACCTCTCTGGACTCGGGTCTATAGACTGTTGTTCCAGTTGTTATGGGGGAATAGGATAATCGACCTAAGCAAGAGGGAGGTTACTCACCTACTGAGGAAACTAGGAGGGTTAGGTATGGTTAACCCTGTGGTGTTCCTTGTGAACCCCTTTGTCAGGATGAACCTGGCAAACCTTGGGCAAGAGACGGCTCATCCGTGTATATACTTCTGTAGGGGACGGTTTTGGCTTTTTTTCAAGGAATGGGAGAATGGAGGGAAAGTAAAAGACTTGCATACAACCCTTCGACATCTCCCGCTTATGCTGCCCTGGTTTTGAAGATGATTTGTCAGGGGGAGTCTGGAGGTGCAGGAGATCACCTTGTGAAGAAAATTACTTGACAGTTACTTAAATTCAGTGAGAATCCCCCATAAGTACTGGGATCTGGCTTGGCGCAGCTTCCATGGGAGGCTGAATGTAAGGGGCATCTTGAAGTATAGGAACTCTGATGAAAGAGTTGTCCTCGGGAGGAGTGCGGTGATGTGCTGAAAAGCATGGAGCACTTCCTGCTTCATTGCCCTTTTAATACAGAGGAGTACAAACGGATTGGTTCCTCCATCGGCTGGCTTGGTCTACCCAGCCTCCCTTGTGTGGAGTGGATCTATGGTTCATTCAGAGATCTGGTTAGTAGGGATCGGTGCACTTCTTAGCTGTTAGGTATTTCACGTGGAACGCACAGGGGTTCGTTTCTACTCAGAAAAAGATCCTCCTGGTGGAAGAGGTTTGTAGCAACATCATGGGTGACCTGGTGAAGGTCCGCTCTTTGGAGATTGAATGGTTGGGTGCATACAAAGCCTCTCACATTTGGAGGCAGGTGCCCTGACTTAGTAATTCTCCTTGAGAGGGGGTGGGGGTTCCTTTTTCTTTGACCATTTGGTGGATGGGGTCTGCGCTCTCCATGGTATCCTTTACTGAGGATTAGGGTCAGATTCAGGGTCGGAGTTAGAGATAGAATACAGGATAGGAATAGGGATAGGAATAGGGTCAGGGTGAGGGAAAGTTTGGGGGGCGGGTTGTGGCGGGCATGAGGTCCTAACTTCTAGATGGACATTGGGGGGGCTTCCCTCTCCCCTCTCTCTGGTGAGGGGCTGGCATGCCACTATTAGAGTTTTGTTTTATTGAACAGTAAAGGCAGGATGAAGGCTTATAAGGACCGAACTTTGGCTTCTGGTAATAGTTGATGGTCAAGTGTTTGCTGTGGTTTTGTAAAAAAAATTGATAAGTTGAAATTTCTAATTTTATGTTGTTTGAGTTTTATAGGGGCTTCAGATAAGGTTGTGTGGAGGTATAAGGGGGATTTTTGTTGGGATGTGTGTGTGCCCGGCCCTGGACTATGCGGGCATGAGGCGAGGGGATGAGCTTGGATTTCGGTTTGTGGTGCTGGGGGCCAGTATCTGGACTATGGGGACATGAGCGGACGTGAGGCGAGATATTGGCCGGGGTATGGTGGTGGTTTATATTAGGATGCATTTTGTTTGTTGTGGAAAAAAAACAAAAAAACATTTCATATTTATATTTTATTACCGTTATTAGTATTTTTTTTAGGCATGTGGCCATGTTTAATTTTGTTTAGTTCAATTTTGTATATAGCTGTATGTACAGTATTTGTAGTGTAGTTCTTGGTATGAATGTGGCGGGGCTTGGTCAGGGTTTGGTTTGATTATGTATTTTGATATTCTGGGGTTGTGGAATTATTTGTTATGTTTTTCATTTGTATATTAAAAAGAGTTGAGCTGCGTATCTAATCCTATCATGTGTGATACTGTCTGCTGAGCTGTGTATCTAATCCTATCCTGTGTGATACTATCTGCTGAGCTGTGTATCTAATCCTATCATGTGTGATACCGTCTGCTGAGCTGGGTATCTAATCCTATCCTGTGTGATACTATCTGCTGAGCTGTGTATCTAATCCTATCATGTGTGATACCGTCTGTGAGCTGGGTATCTAATCCTATCCTGTGTGATACTATCTGCTGAGCTGTGTATCTAATCCTATCCTGTGTGATACTGTCTGCTGAGCTGTGTATCTAATCCTATACTGTATGATACTGTCTGCAGAGCTGTGTATCTAATACTATCATGTGTGATACTGTCTGCTGAGCTGTGTATCTAATCCTAGTATGTGTGATACTGTCTGCTGAGCTGTGTATCTAATCCTATCCTGTGTGATACTGTCTGCAGAGCTGGGTATCTAATCCTATCCTGTGTGATACTGTCTGCAGAGCTGGGTATCTAATCCTATCATGTATGATACAATCTGCTGAGCTGTGTATCTAATCATATTATGTGTGATACTGTCTGCTGAGCTGTGTATCTAATCCTATCATGTGTGATACTGTCTGCTGAGCTGTGTATCTAATCCTATCATGTGTGATACTGTCTGCTGAGCTGTGTATCTAATCCTATGATGTGTTATACTGTCTGCTGAGCTGTGTACCAAATAATATCATGCACAATACTGTCTGCTGAGCTTTGTATCTAAGCCTATACATAGTATGTAATACAATCTTACTGTGATACAATCTTACTGGTCAGCACTACACCCCCCATCATTCTAGAAGTGCACCCATCCTGCAGGGTCTTACCTGTGGCGGCACAGAGGGCGATCACCAGGAGGAGGCTTGTGTACGCTGCCATTGTGAGCGGAGTGATGTGTGACCGGGGTATGATCGCCCTCTATATATACGGTATGTAAAAGAATCCAAAAAATCTAACATTTCCATCTTACCATGAAATAAACAATGATCCATCAGATATACCTGTGCACGATGCCTGTCAAATATGCAACAGAAAAAACACAACGAGTCCATAAAAAACACAAATAACCCAAACAAGCAGTGACTTCGCCCCGAGGATTCCTGACAACCCGGTCCTCCAAGATAGTATAACACGGTGTCTGAAGAAATACATATATATATATACTACATGGAGAAAAGTACTGACCCCTCCACATTCCACCTCCAGGAGCTTTTCTGACCTCACTTTCTACATCCATAAGCAGTAATATGGAGTTGACCGTCTATTGCTCTTCTGGGAAGGCTTTTTACAAGATTTTGGAAGGTGTCTGCAGGAATTGTTTCCCATTGATCCAGAAGAACATTTGCGAGATCAGTGATTGTTATTGGAAAAGAGAGCCTGACCTGTAATGTCTCTGAAGTTGGATGGGGAGGAGGTCAGCTCCTGTGTCCTGTCAAGTTGTTAAACGCCCCCCCCCCTGCACACTGGGGGGCAGTCATGCTAGAATCTGGCATCCCCCATACAATCTCTGGTGCCCTCCACAGTCCCAAGTATGCCCACAATCTGCGGTATCTCACTTTCGGACATCACTACAGAGAGACCCCCAATAGGACATCACTACAGATAGACCCCCAAACGGACATTACTACAGAGAGACCCCCAATAGGACATTACTACATAGAGACCTCCAATAGGACATTACTACATAGAGACCCCCAAACGGACATTACTACAGAGAGACCCCCAATAGGACATTACTACATAGAGACCTCCAATAGGACATTACTACATAGAGACCCCCAATAGGACATTACTACAGAGAGACCCCCAATAGGACATTACTACATAGAGACCCCCAATAGGACATTACTACATAGAGACCCCCAATAGGACATTACTACATAGAGACCCTCAATAGGACATTACTACATAGAGACCTCCAATAGGACATTACTACATAGAGACCCCCAATAGGACATTACTACAGAGAGACCCCCAAAGGACATTACTACATAGGACCCCAATAGGATACTACATAGAGACCCCCAATAGGACATTACTACATAGAGACCCTCAATAGGACATTACTACATAGAGACCTTCAATAGGACATTACTACATAGAGACCTTCAATAGGACATCACTACATAGAGACTTCCAATAGGACATTACTACATAGAGACCACAATAGGACATTACTATATAGAGACCACAATAGGACATTACTATATAGAGACCACAATAGGACATTACTATATAGAGACCACAATAGGACATTACTACATAGAGACCTCCAATAGGACATTACTACATAGAGACCCCCAATAGGACATCACTACATAGAGACCTCCAATAGGACATTACTACATAGAGACCACAATAGGACATTACTACATAGAGACCACAATAGGACATTACTATATAGAGACCCCAATAGGACATTACTACATAGAGACCCCCAATAGGACATTACTACATAGAGACCCCCAATAGGACATTACTACATAGAGACCCCAATAGGACATTACTACATAGAGACCCCAATAGGACATTACTACATAGAGACCTCCAATAGGACATTACTACATAGAGACCCCAATAGGACATTACTTCATAGAGACCTCCAATAGGACATTACTATATAGAGACCTCCAATAGGACATTACTACACAGAGACCTCCAATAGGACATTACTACATAGAGACCTCCAATAGGACATTACTACATAGAGACCCCAATAGGACATTACTTCATAGAGACCTCCAATAGGACATTACTATATAGAGACCTCCAATAGGACATTACTACACAGAGACCTCCAATAGGACATTACAACATAGAGACCCCCAATAGGACATTACTACATAGAGACCTCCAATAGGACATTACTACACAGAGACCTCCAATAGGACATTACTACACAGAGACCTCCAATAGGACATTACTACATAGAGACTAGGGTGGCTACTTGCACATACCCTAAAAAGGAGGACATCACAACCAAGAAAAGGAGGACATTGTATCGGGGACAGTGGCGCACAATAGGTCTATACTACACCATGCAAGATACTACAGTCATGGCCAAAAGTTTTGAGAATGATACAAATATTAATTTTTACAAAGTCTACTGCTTCAGTTTTTATAATGGCAATTTGCATATACTCCAGAATGTTATAAAGAGTGATCAGCTTAACAGCAATTAATTGCAAAGTCAATATTTGCCTAGAAAATGAACTTTATCCCCCAAAACACATTTCAACATCATTGCAGCCCTGCCTTAAAAGGACCAGCTAACATGGTTTCAGTGATTGCTCCATTAACACAGGTGTGGGTGTTGATGAGGACAGGGCTGGAGATCAGTCTGTCATGATTAAGTAAGAATGACACCACTGGACACTTTAAAAGGAGGCTGGTGCTTGGCATCATTGTTTCTCTTCTGTTAACCATGGTTATCTCTAAAGAAACATGTGCAGTCATCATTGCACTGCACAAAAATGGCCTAACAGGGAACAGTATCGCAGCTAGAAAGATTGCACCTCAGTCAACAATCTATCGCATCATCAAGAACTTCAAGGAGAGAGGTTCCATTGTTGCCAAAAAGGCTCCAGGGCGCCCAAGAAAGACCAGCAAGCGCCAGGACCGTCTCTTAAAAGTGTTTCAGCTGCGGGATCGGGCTACCAGCAGTGCAGAGCTTGCTCAGGAATGGCAGCAGGCAGGTGTGAGTGCATCTGCACGCACTGTGAGGCGGAGACTCTTGGAGCAAGGCCTGGTCTCAAGGAGGGCAGCAAAGAAGACACTTCTCTCCAGAAAAAACATCAGGGACAGACTGATATTCTGCAAAAGGTACAGGGAGTGGACTGCTGAGGACTGGGGGAAAGTCATTTTCTCTGATGAATCCCCTTTTCGATTGTTTGGGACATCTGGAAAACAGCTTATTCGGAGAAGACGAGGTGAGCGCTACCACCAGTCTTGTCTCATGCCAACTGTAAAGCATCCTGAAACCATTCATGTGTGGGGTTCCTTCTCAGCCAAGACAATCGGCTCTCTCACAGTCTTGCCATGAATAAAGAATGGAACCAGAATGTCCTCCGAGAGCAACTTCTCCCAACCGTCCAAGAGCAGTTTGGCGATCAACAATGCCTTTTCCAGCATGATGGAGCACCTTGCCATAAAGCAAAGGTAATAACTAAATGGCTCAGGGAACAAAACATAGAGATTTTGGGTCCATGGCCTGGAAACTCCCCAGATCTTAATCCCATTGAGAACTTGTGGTCAATCATCAAGAGACGGGTGGACAAACAAAAACCTACAAATTCTGACAAAATGCAAGCATTGATTGTGCAAGAATGGACGGCTATCAGTCAGGATTTGGTCCAGAGGTTGATTGAGAGCATGCCAGGGAGAATTGCAGAGGTCCTGAAGAAGAAGGGTCAACACTGCAAATATTGACTTGTGCATTAACTCATTCTAACTGTCAATATAAGCTTTTGTTACTCAGAATATGATTGTAATTATATTTCTGTATGTGATAAAAACATCTGACAAACCAGAGGGCAGCAGATCATGTGAAAATAGAAGATTTGTGTCATTCTCAAAACTTTTGGCCAGGACTGTACATTATACAGATTCTATTATGAACAGAATGTAAACATTAATCTATATTACAGTATCAGATAAATAAAACAAGAAATCCATAAGAAATGTTTTACTCACCAAACGTAGCTTCTACTTTCGATATTTCACTCCTTTCCTCGCTGCCTCCAAGAGTTTTCCATTGGCCAGGAATTTCTTATACATTTCTGTACATTCTTCTACAAAGTTCACACAGATTTGAAGTTCTGCCTTTACGCTGTCCACCTCCAGCCGGTTTCTCTCATTTCTCTACGCTGAAGACATCATAGAAAACACACGCTCTGTGTGAGCATTACTACATGGGATTAGAGATGAGCGAACATGCTCGTCCGAGCTTGGTGCTCGTTCGAGCATTAGGGTATTCGTACGTGCTCGATACTTGGATGAGCATATCGCGATACTCGAGGAAATGGCCTCTTCCTCTTTCTGCATGTTAGGCGCCTTTTTCTCAGCCAATCAACATGCAGGAGACTCTTTGGTACCTCCTAGCATCATGTGGGGCCCCTACAAGTCGATAGCAGGGATTGGCTGGCCAGATCAGATGTCCTGGGAATATAAGAATCTGGTCCCGCGCTGCTCGCCTCAGACGCCGCCTGGATGAGAGTAGGGACAGAGCTGCTGTCTGTCAGGGAGAGTGTTAGGGCCTCAATTTAGATGTTGGTTAGGCAGGAATTATCCACAAAGAACCCAACAGCCCTTCTAAGGGCTACAAGTACCTTTTTTTCTTTTGGTCTCCTCCTGGCTGGGACTTGTAGTGCAGCTACCGCCATCTTGGCTGCACACTGTGCACAGGGACTGCTGGCAGAAAGAGGACAGCACGTGGTCCACACAGACCCCAAAGAAATTGCCCAAAGTCCTCTCATTACTCATTTTTGCTGCTGCTGTACCTTGGCTTGCTGGGATCTGTAGTGCAGTCTAGGGAATACGTTTTTTTCTCTCAGTTATATATACTACAGTGCAGTGAACAATTCTGTGGTGTGCGGTACAGTAGCCTCAGTCTAAAGAGTACGTTTTTTCTCTCAGTTATATATACTACAGTCCAGTTAAAAGTTCTGTGGTGTGCAGTACACTAGCCGCAGTCTAGACAATACGTTTTTTCTCTCAGTTATATATAGTACAGTCCAGTTAAAAGTTCTGTGGTGTGCGGTACACTAGCCACAGTCTAAAGAGTACGTTTTTCCTCTCAGTTATATATACTACAGTGCACTGAACAATTGTGTGCTGTGCGGTACAGTAGCCACAGTCTAGAAAATACTTTTTTTCTCAGTTATATATACTACAGTGCAGTGAACAATTCTGTTGTGTACGGTACAGTAGCTGCAGTCTAAAGAGTACGTTTTTTTCTCTCAGTTATATATAATACAGTCCAGTTAAAAGTTCTGTGGTGTGCGGTACACTAGCCTCAGTCTAGACAATTCGTTTTTTCTCAGTTATATATACTACAGTCCAGTTAAAAGTTCTGTGGTGTGCGGTACACTAGCCGCAGTCTAAAGACTACGTTTTTTCTCTCAGTTATATATACTACAGTGCAGTGAAGAATTGTGTGATGTGCGGTACAGTAGCCACAGTCTAGAAAATACGTTTTTTCTCAGTTATATATACTACAGTGCAGTGAACTATTGTGTGCTGTGTGGTACAGTAGCCGCAGTCTAGAAAATATGTTTTTTTCTCTGTTATATATACACACTACAGTGCAGTGAAAAATTCTGTGGTATGCGGTACAGTAGCCGCAGTCTACAACATACGGTTTTTCTCTCAGTTATATATACTACAGTGCAGTGAACAATCGTGTGGTGTGCGGTACAGTAGCCACAGTCTAGAAAATACGTTTTTTCTCAGTTATATATACTACAGTGCAGTGAACAATTGTGTGGTGGTAAGTACAGTAGCCACAGTCTAGAAAATACGTATTTTCTCTCAGTTATATATACTACAGTGCAGTGAAAAATTCTGTGGTGTGCGGTACAGTAGCCGCAGTCTAAAGACTACGTTTTTTTCTCTGTTATATATACTACAGTGCAGTGAAAAATTCTGTGGTGTGCGGTACAGTAGTCGCAGTCTAAAGAGTACGTTTTTTCTCTCAGTTATATATACTACAGTGCAGTGAACAATTGTGTGGTGTGTGGTATAGTAGCCTCAGTCTAGAAAATACGTTTTTCCTCTCAGTTATATATACTACAGTCCAGTTAAAACTTCTGTGGTGTGCAGTACAGTAGCCGCAGTCTAAAGAGTACATTTTTTCTCTCAGTTATATATACTACAGTGCAGTGAAAAATTCTGTGGTGTGCTGTACAGTAGCCGCAGTCTAAAGAGTAAGTTTTTTCTCTCAGTTATATATACTGCAGTCCAGTTAAAACTCCTGTGGTGTGCGGTACAGTAGCCGCAGTCTAAAGAGTACATTTTTTCTCTCAGTTATATATACTACAGTGCAGTGAAAAATTCTGTGGTGTGCTGTACAGTAGCCGCAGTCTAAAGAGTAAGTTTTTTCTCTCAGTTATATATACTGCAGTCCAGTTAAAACTCCTGTGGTGTGCGGTACAGTAGCCCCAGTCTAAAGAGTACGTTTTTTCTCTCAGTTATATATACTAAAGTCCAGTTAAAACTTCTGTGGTGTGCGGTACAGTATCCGCAGTCTAAAGAATACGTTTATTCTCTCAGTTATATATACACTACAGTCCAGTTAAAACTTCTGTGGTGTGCGGTACAGTAGCCCCAGTCTAAAGAGTACGTTTTTTCTCTCAGTTATATATACTACAGTCCAGTTAAAACTTCTGTGGTGTGCGGTACAGTAGTCGCAGTCTAAAGAGTATGTTTTTTCTCTCAGTTATATATACTACAGTCCAGTTAAAACTTCTGTAGTGTGCGGTACAGTAGCCCCAGTCTAAAGAGTACGTTTTTCTCTCAGTTATATATACACTACAGTCCAGTCAATACTTCTGTGGTGTGCGGTACAGTAGCCCCAGTCTAAAGAGTACGTTTTTTCTCTCAGTTATATATACACTATAGACCAGTTAAAACTTCTGTGGTGTGCGGTACAGTAGACGCAGTCTAGAAAATACGTTTTTTTCTCTCAGTTATATATATTACAGTCCAGTTAAAATTTCTGTGGTGTGCGGTACAGTAGCCGCAGTCTAAAGAGTATGTTTTTCTCACTCAGTTATATATACTACAGTGTAGTGAAAAATTCTGTGGTGTCTGGTACAGTAGCCGCTGTCTAGAAAATACATTTTTTCTCTGTTATATATACTACAGTGCAGTGAAAAATTCTGTGGTGTGCTGTACAGTAGCCGCAGTCTAGAAAATACGTTTGTTCTCTCAGTTATACCCAACTGGCGCACATGGCAGACTTCATGTTAGGCTGCTTTTCCCGTGACCCTCGCGTTAGAAGCATTTTTTCAAACACCGATTACTGGGTGTTCACTCTCCTGGACCCACGGTACAAGCAGAACTTTTCCATTCTCATTCCTGTAGAGGAGAGGAGTATGAGAGTGAATCAATATCAACAGGCCCTGGTGCACAAGCTGAAACTATCCTTCCCATCTGACGCCCCTAGCGGCAGAGGACGTAGTTCTGTGGGCCAACTAGCGGGGGAGAGGAGGGGAGCAGGCAGCTTGTCAAGCACTGGCAGGGGAACACTCTCCAAGGCCATTGCCAGTTTTATGTCACCCCAGCAAGACTATGTCACCCGTCCCCAGTCTAGGCAGAGTAGGGGGGAGCTGTTCAGAAAGATGGTGAGGGAGTACGTAGCTGACCATACCAACGTCCTGCGTGATCACTCTGCTCCATACAACTACTGGGTGGCAAAGCTGGACACGTGGCCCGAACTGGCGCTGTACGCCTTGGAGGTGCTGGCCTGCCCTGCCGCTAGCGTGTTGTCAGAACGGGTCTTCAGACACTCAAAAACAATTTTTCAGGAGGGTCAACTACAGACACTCAAAAACAATTTTTCTGGAGGGTCAACTTCAGACACTCTAAAACAAATTTTTGGGAGGCTCACCTACAGCCATTGACTGCAATCTCAGTCTGACCAAGGCATTGGTGGTGTCACCGCCATGCTGTGTCAGGGTAAATTTTTGGGTGGTTCACCTGCTACATCAGTCTAACGTGGTCAATCTGTTGTCACCGCCATGCTGTGTCAGGGTAAATTTTTGGGTGGCTCACCTGCTACCTCATCTAACTTGGTCACTTGTTGGTGTCACCACCATGCTGTGTCAGGCTTATGCCTGCGTCATGGGGCGGGGGATGGGACAGCAGTGCCAGCATGGGCAGTGGTGTCACCCGCAGGCGGTGATGGATCTTCGTTGAACCTAGTTGGGTGCTTTACTAACATGTGATGGGCACAATTGTCTTGAGGGTCACCACCAGGCTGCTGCCCAGAATATGGCGTAATGGTACGATTAGGCAGCCTCAGAGGCATCCATGCATGCTGCCCCTGCTGTTTCCTGTCCATTTCCGTGGTGTTTCCTTCATTTTCTAAGGTTTCCAGGTTTTCACGCAACCTTCCCTTTGCAGAGCTTTGGTCCCCTGTAAAAAATGCTCGAGTCTCACATTGACTTTAATGGGGTTCGTTATTCGAAACGAGCACCCGAGCATCGGGAAAATTTCGACTCGAATAACGAGCACCCGAGCTCACTCATCTCTACTTGGGATGGAGAATACATAAGCACTGACAACCTTCAGACTTTTGAGGGGCATCTCAGACTTAGCAAACAACTGCTCACAGAACAGGCAGTTATGGGGTCTGTTATGGAGGGTGGAGAGGAAAACCAGGAGGCCCATGTAAGGAGCTGGGTTAACCCGAATAGAGGGAGTGGCAAGGGGTCTAGGAAAAGGAAGGCCAGTCCTGCTTCTGTGCACCCAAGCAAAATTGCCAAGTTAGGTGATGATGCGAGGGTGTCAGTCTCAGAAATGGCAACCCTAGTGGATACTGGTCTCCCTAACAGCCGGGGGAACAGTCCATCTAGTAGTGGGGGGGATGGTAAAGCAGGCAGGCTGAGACAGCTAGTAGTGGTAGGGGATTCCATAATCAGGAAGACGGATAGAATAATTTGTCGCCAAGACCGCCTCAACCGAATGGTTTGCTGTCTCCCTGGTGCCAGGGTTCGGCATGTGGTGGAACGGGTGGACAAATTACTGGGAGGGGCTGGGGATGACCCAGCTGTCGTGGTCCATGTGGGAACCAACGACAGAATAAATGGTAGGTGGAGGTCTGTTAAGAATAATTATAGAGAACTAGGAGCCAAGCTGAAGGGATGGACCTCCAAGGTTGTATTCTCAGGAATACTCCCTGTGCCATGCGCATCGCAGGACAGACAGCGGGAGCTGAGGGAGTTGAATGCATGGCTCAAGTCTTGGTGTAAGGGAGAAGGGTTCGGGTTCTTAGAGCACTGGGCTGATTTTTCATTGGGGTACAAATTGTATTCTGCGGATAAATTGCACCTGAATGGAAGAGGGGCTGCTGTGCTGGGGGAGAGAATCCTAGAGGGGGTGGCTGAGTTTTTAAACTAGGGATGTGGGGGGGAGGACAAGCAGAAAATAAAGCAAAGCATGCAGTGGTAGATAGGTTAGAGAGTGGTGGGTGGAGAAGTGGACCACGGGGGAGGATAACAGCAGTGGTAGATAGGTTAGAGAGTGGTGGGTGGAGAAGGGACCACGGGGGGAGGAGAACAGCAGTGGTAGATAGGTTAGAGAGTGGTGGTGGAGAAGTGGACCATGGGGGGAGGATAACAGCAGTGGTAGATAGGTTAGAGAGTGGTGGGTGGAGAAGTGGACCACGGGGGAGGATAACAGCAGTGGTAGATAGGTTAGAGAGTGGTGGGTGGAGAAGTAGACCACGGGGGAGGATAACAGCAGTGGTAGATAGGTTAGAGAGTGGTGGGTGGAGAAGTGGACCACGGGGGAGGATTACAGCAGTGGTAGATAGGTTAGAGAGTGGTCAGAACAGAGTGGTGGGTGGAGAAGTGGACCACGGGGGGAGGAGAACAGCAGTGGTAGATAGGTTAGAGAGTGGTGGGTGGAGAAGTGGACCACGGGGGAGGAGAACAGCAGTGGTAGATAGGTTAGAGAGTGGTCAGAACAGAGTGGTGGGTGGAGAAGTGGACCATGGGGGGAGGATAACAGCAGTGGATAAGGAGATCCATGTGTTACAAATCAGCAGAAAAAACATGTCTAGTCAGAAAACATCAATAAATTACATTTCTAAACCTAAATGTACAAAAACCCATGGTAATTTAAAGTGTATCTTCACAAATGCCAGAAGTCTAGCAGGCAAAATGGCTGAGCTTGAGGTCATGGTACTGGAGGAGGAAATTGATATAGTTGGAGTTGCTGAGACATGGCTGGACTCTTCACATGACTGGGCTGTCAATCTCCAGGGTTATACTCTGTTTCGGAGGGATAGGGAGATTAGGAAAGGAGGAGGAGTATGTCTGTATGTCAGAAGTAGTATAAAAGCGAGTATGAAGGAGACAATAGTGGGTGATGATTGTGTGAATGCAGAATCCGTGTGGGTGGAATTACAAGGGGAGACTAACAATGAAAGAATTAGTTTTGGTGTAATTTATAGACCTCCAAACATCACTGAGGAGATAGAGGATCAGCTGCATAGACAAATAGAGCGGGCTGCCCAGGCGGGTACAGTAGTGATTATGGGAGATTTTAACTTCCCTGGTATTGACTGGGGTCATGGATCGGCTTCAACTGCAAAGGAGAGACATTTTCTTAACTTATTGCAGGATAATTTTCTGGGTCAGTTTGTAGAAGAACCAACAAGAAGTGATGCACTGTTGGATCTGGTTATATCTAACAATGCAGAGATAGTTGAGGAGGTAATTGTTGGGGAAAACCTTGGTAATAGTGACCACAATATAGTTACTTTTATCCTAAAGTGTAGAAAGCATAAACATGCTGGGAGATCAAAAACATTTAATTTTAAAAAGGCCAATTTCCCAGGGTTACGGGCCGCACTCCAGGACATAGACTGGGAGCAGCTGTTGTCAAATAGTGGCACAGATGATGAATGGGAGACCTTCAAATCTACACTGGGTAACTATACTGCAGACTTTATTCCTAGGGGGAACAAATACAAACGCTTAAAATTAAACCCTGCGTGGCTTAATGCGGATGTTAAAAGGGCAATACATGAAAAACAAAGGGCCTTTAATAACTACATAGCCTTTAATAACTACAAAAGGGTTAATAAAGTTTGTAAAAGGACTATAAAAGCAGCAAAAGTACAAAATGAAAGGCTGGTGGCCAGGGATAGCAAAACCAATCCCAAAAAATTCTTCAAATATATAAATGCAAAAAAAAACTAGGTCAGAGCATGTAGGGCCCCTGAATAATAGTGATGGGGAATTGATTAATGGGGATCAGGAAAAGGCGGAGCTACTGAATGAGTTCTTTAGTTCTGTATATACACATGAAGAGGTGGGAGCTGCTGCCGGTAGAGTAAGTGCTGGTGATACTTCATGTAATATACTCAACTGGTTCAATGTAGATATGGTCAAAGCTATGTTAAACAAAGTAAACGTGAATAAGGCTCCAGGACCGGATGGGTTACACCCAAGAGTTCTTAAGGAACTTAGTTCAGTAATTTCTTTGCCCTTGTATATATTATTCAAAGATTCTCTGGTGACTGGCATAGTGCCAAGGGACTGGCGTAAAGCAAATGTGATAGAAATAAAATAAATGAGTGGCTCACCACTAGGAACCAGTAAGATTAAGGGGTGCTCTTATCCAGGCTTACCCACAGCCAGAGAAAGTTGCTATATATGAATTGGTCAAAGTTTTGGATGATCACACCCAGTATCTGGTTGAAAGAATATCGTTTAGTTAGACAAAGTGACGTGATGTATTAGATGATAAGATATATATATATATATTTATTTATGTAGGATATAAAGAAAAGAAAATATAAAAAAATGAATGTAGTGGTAAATAAGTATAATTTAAAATATAATAGGTTTAAGAAAAAATGTATACATGTATATATATATATATCTATGTGTTATGTGCACCAATGTACATATATATACAGACGATAACCAGCGCTGGTAAAAAGAGATAAAAGAATAAAAAGAAAAACAATGTATCAAAAACAATGTATCAAAATGAAAATGGGGTTAGTGGAGCTAATTCACGTAACACATTGTACTTGGTTCCAAAAAAATCAATAGTTAAAGTTATTAAGGTTAATACAGTTCCACCATATATGGTCCAGATTCTAGAAAAAACCTTTTGTTTGTGGTTTATCCTGTAAAATAGTCTCTGTGTTTGAAGAGTCTCTGTTTGTGAAGAAAAAATCCTTTTGAATGAGTCCTTTCTATAATAAAAGTGTCAGCACTATTGATCTATGTAGAGAGATAGCGCTGAATTGTTCTGACAGCCGTGCCTATGTTGATACAGAGAGCTGGTAATGTTGCAACGATATGTGAGCGCTGAATTCTTTGAGGCAGGGAGGCAGCGTCTAAATCATTCACCACAGCGCTGTCTTCTTTCAACAATTGATTGTTCAGACTAAGGCCTCTTTCACACTAGCGTTAGCACGGATCCGGCACCTAAAGGGTGCCAACGGATCCGTGCTAACGCTATACATGTGTGGAGCCAGAGCAGCGCTCCGGCCCCACACATGACACACATTGAAACAAGACACCAAAATCCGGATCTGTCCTCCATTGATTTCCAATGGGGGGTCATTCCGGATCCGGCTACATACATACAGACATACATACAAACATACAGACAGACATACAGACAGACATACAGACATACATACAGACATACATACAGACAGACAGACAGACATACAGACAGACAGACATACAGACATACATACAGACATACATACAGACATACATACAGACATACATACATACAGACAGACAGACAGACAGACATACAGACATACATACAGACATACATACAGACATACATACATACAGACAGACAGACAGACAGACAGACATACAGACATACATACATACAGACATACATACATACATACTCACATACTCCCGGGACGCCGGCAGAACGTCTTCACGCGCCTCCTGCGCGCAGTGATGACGATTCCCCACAGCGCCCTCTGCTGGGCGCAGTGGGGAAACGTCATAGCTGCGCGCAGGAGGCGCGTGAAGACATGCTGCCGGGGTCCCTGGAGTATGTCTGTCTGTATGTTTGTATGTATGTCTGTATGTGTGTATGTATGTATGTATGTATGTATGTATGTCTGTATGTATGTCTGTATGTATGTCTGTATGTGTGTATGTCTGTATGTATGTCTGTATGTATGTCTGTATGTATGTCTGTATGTATGTATGTATGTCTGTATGTATGTCTGTATGTATGTCTGTATGTGTGTATGTCTGTATGTATGTCTGTATGTATGTCTGTATGTCTGTAGCCGGATCCGGAATGACCCCCCATTGGAAATCAATAGAGGACAGATCCGGATTACTGGTGTGTCCACACCAAACGGATCCGTCCCCATTGACTTGCATTGGGGGTCATTCCGGATCCGTCTTGGTGCGGATGCCTGGACAGCATGCTGCATTTTGTTCTCCGGTCTGAAGACGGAACGGAATGCTTTCAGGAGCCTCCGTTGTCTTCAGTTCAGTTTTGTCCCCATTGACAATGAATTGGGACAAAACTGAAGCGTTTTTATAACGGAACTCAATACCGGAATTTAAAAACGCTAGTGTGAAAGTAGCCTAAGTTGTTTTTTAGCGATTTATAGTAATATTCATATAGTAGAATTGTTTAAAACTTAATACATTACCCGCTCCTTTCTCCGTTGGTGGATTCAGTGCGGAGCGATGCTTTCTCTGTTCCTGTCAATGAGTTCAATGCGGAGCGGTGTTTCTCAGCTCCGTCAGTGCGCAGACGTTCGGCTGGCAGCACGAGGACGCCGAGTCAATTAAGCGCGCGTTTTCTCTCCTCCAAATGCTTTGTCTCCTTATCTGCAGTATCTTCAAACCGTTTGGCGGTTCTCACAGTGGCGTCCCACGTGTGCCGCTTCTTTGTCGGTTAGTTCAGCACCAATGTTCCTGGTTATTACTTTTGCTTTTTCTCCACTTAGTTTTGTGTTTGTTCATGGAGTGAAAAAAGGATTAACCGGGAGTAAAATAAATCATATAACAAAGTATATAATGAGGAGATAAGACTCGATGTATATCTAGATAAAGGAGGATATCTAGATGAAAAAATAAAATATTATTCAATAAAAAGCCAGAGTCCAAATGTCCATATACCGCCAGACGCGTTTCGGGGCGCATAAGTCTGCCCCTTCCTCAGTGGCAAGATATATTGGACTATGGATCTGGCTGACTTATATAGTGGGATCCCATTAGTATTTTAAAGACCCGGAATGGATTTCCCTGTCATGTTGCTTCCAAGGCCTGAAATGGATTCGTCTGTCATGTTGTTCCAAATCTGTGTTGTATAACTATGATCTGAGTTGTATGTAAAAGAAGTGCATTCATAAATAAATACATAGGTGATAACATTGTTTTTAGATGTTATACATATTAAGGGGTGTAAGAGTGATGTGAATCAATGGGAAAATGACTGAATGACTGATTTTCTCCCTCCGTGATATGGTGAGGTGAGTGGAGTATGAGTTTTACTGAGTGTGAATGGATGTAAACACAATGTGAGTAAAGGATGTGCTGTTTCTAAAAATTTGATTCTAAAATTTTGATGTTATTTGCTTTTATCAGTTTCCATTGTGTCCTATGTTCTAGTACTTTTCTAACGTGATTGTGCTTGGGTAAGTAGGTGAATATGCTTTTCTAACGTGGTAGGGTAAGTATAAGGTGAGTGTACTAATAAAGTGTGTTATTTTAAATGAATTCTTTCTCTCTATTTGTATTGTATTTTTTATTATTATTTCTTATATTCTCAATGTATATCTTTTCTGATTCT
>ONZH01013709.1:0-22111 GCA_900303285.1 Rhinella marina
CAGCCTGTGAGTGAGCAAGGTTGCAGGGAGAAAGTCACCCTCCCCCCAACCCTGCAGCTGACAGAAGGTGATTTTTACCAATATTTTTAATCCCGGTCAAATGCAGCATGGAAGGGGCGTGGCCTGACTGAGTCAGGGGCGTGACTTAGTGGGATCTGGGGGTGGTGCTTTTAAGTCCTTCTTTTGACGGTGGCCGGAATTACAGTTCGATGCCTGATTTAGGAGGAAGGTGGGTAGCGGTGGAAGAAAACATCTTTTATTACTACTGAACAGTAAATATGTAAAATTTACATTATATGAGGTAATGATTGATGATGAGTTAGTCTAAAACATAAGTTATAGTTATGGTAACCGGGAATACCCATTTACCATTGTCATCCACAGTGCTCTGCCTCTTTAATGCAGACCTAAAGCAGCGAACTGGCTAGGTTGTCATAGAAACCTGATGTGTGCCTGTGAGCTTCTATTGGCTGATAAGGGTCATGTGACCAGGCTACTATTGGCTAATGCATTTTTTGGGAATATCTCAGGAACGGTACGTCCTGGAGAGTTGAAAACTGTTCTAAAACCTTCCCGGACACCTGATGTACATGTGTGCCAAATTTTGTGATTGTAGTTGCAGCGGTGCGAATTCCTTTAGCGGACATACACACACACACACACACACACACACACACACACACACACACACTCAGCTTTATATATTAGATATATATATATACAGAACGTGTGTGCGTGCAAAAACTGTAGTAAAAAAAAAAGTCACTACAGTGTAAAAAAAAGCGAACACTAGCTAAATATTAACTTATATATCTATATATATATATATATATATATATATAGAGAGAGATAGAGATAGAGAGAGAGAGAGATATGGAGCTCTATATATATTTATATAAAACCCTAACTGTACCGTCTTCTTTTTTGGACAAAAAAGAAAGAAAAAAAAAGCACAAAAAATGATCCCCAGGTGCTGATCAGGCAGGTATACACTGAAAAGCACTGGGCGGTCACAGCTCGCACGCAGAAAAAGCGGTGCGGAGCTGGAAAATTGTTAAAAAAAATTAAAAAAAGACAAACACACGGACCAAGTGGCGGAGGGTGGGTTAGGGATCTGTAACTACTTCTTCTTCTTTTCTTCTGTTCTTCCTCTTTTCTTCTTCTTTTCAGCAGGAAAAAGGTTGGAGCGCAGTGCTGGTGCACCACAAGTCCCAGCAAGCCAACAGCACACAGAAAAGGACAGAACCTCTCTGCATGCAGTCACCAGCTAGAATGGCTGCATGCAGGAAGGTTCTGCCTCTTCTGCCTTGCGATGAACCACCCCCCCCCCCCCCGGCTCCCCCTGCAGCTCCGATTACTTCCTGGAGCTGCGATGGGCCGGTCTGTGGAAACCGGCCAATCACAGCGACGGGAGCTGCAGGCGGATGGAAATACCGCCCCCTGCCCTTACCTAGAATGGCTGCCTGCCGGGCAGTGCAGCAATCATACCCCGGCGGTTTCGCCCGGGGACCGGGTGTTCGCCGCACATGTACGGCGCTGGTCGGGAAGGGGTTAATAACCACCCTCTTTTTTCTATCACTGAGCCAGTTACTTACCCACATACAGACGTTTTCCCCCAGTCCAAGCATTCTCATTTTATATACTAACCTTTTATGTAGTACAGAGTCGAATGCTTTGGAGAAGTCCACATATACGACATCCACTGATTCGCCGCTGTCAAGTCTAGAACTTACCTCCTGATAGAAACTGATTAAATTAGTTTGACATGACCGATCCCTCATGAAGCCATGCTGATATGGAGTTATTTGCTTATTTTCATTGAGGTACTCCAAGATAGCATCTCTTAGAAAACCCGTAAACAGTTTACTCACGACTGATGTTAAACTTACCGGCCTACCGATACAGACGTTAAACTTACATATTTTCATATGGATGGCCTATCCTCGGGATAGGCCATCAAAATGAGATTGTCGGGGTCCAACTCTTGTAACCCTTGCTGACCAGTTGTTTGAGACTACTGCGTCGCTCACCGGCCTCCTGGGAGCTAACCGCGCACAGTGCCGTGGATTTGATCAGCTTCATTCATTTGAATGGGACTGAGCTGCGCCTAGGACATGTGACCAATTAACCAATTAATGTGACGTCACATGGCCCAGTGTTTTGATGATAATATAAAGACTTAAAGGGAATCTATCACAAAAACCTGTTCTATATTTTATTTATGATAAAAAAATCTATTATATATTTGTAAGAAATAATAAATAAATAAATAAAAATTCCAATGTGTGAAATATTATAAATAAATATTAGATTTTACCATATTTACCATCTTTGGTCACCAGGGGGAGCTCTGCTGGCCAAATGAGGCTTTGAGCAACCTGTAAGTAGGCATGATGCAAAAAAGTGGGTGGTACCAATGACATCACCAATTCACACCTTCAGCGGTGACATCACTGCTTCAGCAAGATAAGATGAGACAATGGCTTTGTTACAAAAACACAGATCTCTGCTCCTCAGGCTCCTCCCCCACTGGTCACATGGCCGATTAAATCACTAAGGTCCTACAGCCCCAAGAACCTCCATCTACTCTGTTTCTGAGTCCTGGGCCGCTCACCCCAGCAGTACACTCAGCAAAAATTGTCTGCACTGCTGGGGTGAGCTGCCGTAGAATTTAGAACAGGCAGCCTAATGAAGACAAGGACGCTGCTGCAGGAGTGAGGAGCAGGCACATTGGGCTTCCCCCAGCAGCAAGAAGGGAGGACCTGGCTGTGTGTTACTGGTGTCATCACAGGGGCGGGCTCACGTCTTCCATTCATTCTCTATAGGGTCGGCAGCGACTGAGGAAACCTATGTACATGCCTGCCGTAAGTGAGGTGCCATTGTGTTGTAAACCCAGACTGTCACACTTTACTTCCAACATGGCAGCCCCCATGTAAGGCAAGAAAACTGAATAAAAAAAAAAAACATTTACACAATTTGAAAAATACATTATGTTAAAACCTGCTTTTGTCATGTTGTAAAACATATCAAATTTTTTTTCTTCGCGATAGTGTCCCTTTAAGGCTTGGATACTTTCTAAAGAGAGACTCTTAATAGATGGAGATCCTGTGCTACTGATTTTTCAATCTATAACTCCAAGTCACCTAAGGTCCACCTGTGTACTAGAGACAAGGTTCCATTTCTGCATATCATCTTAATGGTAGCAAAATGCTGCATCTTAAAGGACTGGCTCTCCCCCATTATCTCATTCACTGACTTTTTGACTGCTCAATTACATCACCTTTTTAGTCTTGAATGTCAGACATAAAGAATGTGGCAGGCAAATTTTTTACAAAGTGGAAACCCTTTATCACCAAATGTCTGACAATGGGAGAGAAATTGATGGAGCCATTTCAATATACTCAATGGAACTTTAGGATATTTTGCGTTTGAGCCATTAAATGTCTTGTGGAGTAGATGATGGGGGAGAGGGATCCAGGGGGACACTATATACTCTATTGAGGGTCAAAATTAGTCATAGGTAGGGTCAATCGTAATAGCCAGAGAGATTTAGAAAGCTTCTTTTCTTTCCTTCCTTGTTTGCATTGCATGCATTTGGAAAGCACTGTCTCCCTACCTGCCTTGAAGGGATACCTTCTCACACATACGAGAACCTGTATGTTATTTTCAGATCATTATTTTTTGACTTGAGTTTTCTTTTGTATTTTATGTTATAAAAAAAACAATAAAATGTTTTGGGGAAAAAAAACCATGACAATGCAAATCATATACACATACTAGCAGAAGGACCCGGCTTCGCCCGGGTATATTTCATTTAATGTTTTTGTGTGTCATTAAAAGATTTTGACAGTATCGCCAATAACAGTGACCTCTACAGCACCCCACCCCCTTAACAGTGAACTCCACAACCCCCCATAATAGTGACCTCTACAGTACCCTGCCCCTTAACAGTGAATGCCACAGCCCCCTACCTCTTAACACTGACCCCTCCACAGTGCCCCGCCTCCTTAAAATAGGACCTCTATAGCAGCCCATCTCCTTAACTTTGACTTTCACAGCAGCCCACTCCTTTAACAGTGAGTTTCACAGCACCCCACTCCCTTGACAGTGACCCCCTCAGGGGCCCGCCCCTTAACACTGCCCTCCATAGGGGTCCGTCTCCTTTTCTGTGACTTCCACTGTTCTTTTCCCCTTTAACAGAGACCTCCACAGCACCCGTCCCTTTACCTGTGACTGCCCCAGTACCCCGTTCCCATAACAGTAACCTCCACAGTACACCACTCCCTTAACAGTGACCTGACAGTACCCTGCAACCTTAACAGTGACCTCCACAGCAGCTTCCCCTTTAATTATGGCCCCTGCCTCCTTAACAGTGACCTCCACAGTGCCTGCCCCTTTAACAGTGACCTCTACAGCACCCCACCCCTTAGCATTGACCTCCATAGGGGACCATCCCTTTATCTGTGACCTCCACTATTTCTTGCCCCCTTAACTTAGACCTCCACAGCAACCGCCCCTTTAACAGTGACTGCCACAGTGCCCCGTTCCCTTAACAGTGACGTCACAGTACCCTGCTGCCTTAACAGTGACCTCCACAGCAACTGCTCCTTTAACAGTGGCCCCTGCCATGTTAACAAAAACCTCCATAGTGCCCGCCCCTTTTAACACGGACCTCCACAGCGTCCTGCCCCCTTAACAGTAGCATTCACAGTGAACGCCGATTTAATAGTGGCCTCTGCCCCCTTAACAGTGACCTCCACAGCAGCTGCTCCTTTAACAGTGGCCCCTGCCCACTAAACAGTTACCTCCAGAACACCCTGCCCCTTTAAGGCTAGGTCTACATGATGACATGTCATGCAACAATTTTTATAATGATAGGCTATGGTGTCGCAGCATGTCGCATGCCACAGTGCAACACCATAGACTATCATTATAATAATTGTTGCACGACATTGGTGCAACATCAATGTCTCACGACACATGTAGCAGTGTAGTTGTGCCCTATGTGTCGTGCGACTTATTGTCACGCAACACATGTCGTTGTGTAGCCCTAGCCTAAAGCTGACCTACAGCAGTAAATAAAAATGGCTGGGTTGTTATGGAAACCTGGAGTAAAATTGTGTGTACATGTATGTGACCATGTGTAAGAAACAGGCTGCACCAAGGCCTGTGGGAGGTAAGCACTGAATTTACCTATTTACCGGAGCTCCTCAGCTGGATGCTAATTACCTCTCATTACCAGCCAGGTTACTGGGCTGGGTTGTTATGGAAACCTGCAGTAAAAGCGTGTGTGTGTGGAGACCAAGGACCTGCGAGCTTCTATTGGCTGATAAGGGACACGTGATTGTGTGTATGGCAGTTGGGATATGAAAAGAAAGACATCCAGACTAATATTGGCTAATTCAGGTAATTTTTTAGGAATATCTCGGGAACGGTAGAGAGCTGAGACCCGGTCTAAAACCTTCCTGGACACCTGATGTACCTGTGTGCCGAATTTGGTGAAAATCGGTCCAGTAGTTTGGTCGAGTATAAAGGACAGACAGACTGTTACCACGGACCATAACGCAATTCTATGACGGAATGCTTTTAACCCCATGGCGCAAATGGACGGAACTGTACGTCCAAAATGCAAGTGAGTTGCGGCATTTGGACGTACAGTTACATCCAAACTGCTTACCGGGACTGTGACACTATAAAGTGTCACAGCCCCGGAGTCTCCGCTCTCCCGGAGAGCAGAGACCTTGGGGAAGCCGGCAAGGGACCAATCAGAGTGGTCCCTTGCCGGCAAGCGCTCCGATTGGTTAGTCTCTGCAGACTAACCAATCCAGCGCTTCAGTGAGAAAAAAAAGCCAGTTTCAGGCTGCGATCTCCATGCTGGAGATCACAACCTGAAAACCGGCCTGAAGACTGCCCTCGGGGGTAAGTGAGCCCCCCTTGCCTCCATTCCCCCCATCGTGCCTAATTACAGCTCACACTCTGCTGCTACAGCTGAAATCGGTGCTGGTACCGATTTCAGCTGTTTAACCCCATAGATGCTGCGGTCAGTAGCCGCCCGCAGCATCCATGGGGTTAAGAGGGAGGGAGCTCCCTCTCTCTGCCATCGGGCCACCGCTGCTGCAGTGGCAGCAGCCCGATGGTTATCATGGCAGCCATGTACCTAAGGCTGATTAGACCCTCAGGGTCTGATCAGCCTTAGTGTAGCACTGATACAGTGCATTGCAATAAATGACTATTGCAATGCACTGTATAGCCATCAAGC
The DNA here is from genome assembly GCA_900303285.1 of Rhinella marina. Taxonomy (NCBI): domain Eukaryota; kingdom Metazoa; phylum Chordata; class Amphibia; order Anura; family Bufonidae; genus Rhinella; species Rhinella marina. The sequence continues at coordinate 6,260 of ONZH01013709.1, forward strand.
CCACTGAATCTTCAAGATCCAAATGGGTCTTGATAAATTTAAAAAAAATGTAAAAAGAAAGTAAAAAAAGTGTAAAAAAGTAAAAAAAAAAAAAAAAAATAAAAAAGTAAAAAAAGCACCCTTTTCCCCCAAATGAAGTAAAAAAAGTTTAAAAAAAAAAAAAAGTACACATATTAGGTATCGCTGCGTCCGTATCGACCGTCTCTATAAAAGCATCACATGGTCCACCCCGCCAGGTGTACGCAAAATTTTTTTTTTCAAAAAAAGCTATACCAAAACAGCAATTTTTTGTCACCTTGCCTCACAAAAAGTGTAATAGCAGGCGATCAAAAAGGCTTATTTACCCCAAAATGGTACCAATCAAACCGTCATCTCATCCTGCAAAAAATGAGCCCCTATCTGAGACAATCGCCCAAAAAATAAAAAAACTACAGCTCTCTGACTATGGAGACACTAAAACATGATTTTTTTTTTGTGCTTCAAAAATATTGTGTAAAACTTAAATAAATAAAAAAAGTATACATATTAGATATCGCCACGTCTGTAACAACCTGCTCTATAAACATATCACATGATCTCACCTGTCAGATGAATGTTGTAAATAACAAAAAATAAAAACAATGCCAAAACTGCTAGTTTTTGTTACCTTGCCTCACAAAAAGTGTAATATAAAGCTACCAAAAATCATATGTACCCTAAAATAGTACTAACAAAACTGCCAACTTATCCTGTAGTTTCCAAAATGGGGTCAATTTTTTGGAGTTTCCTACTCTAGGGGTGCATCAAATGTCACATGGCAACTTAAAATTTTTCCAGTGAAATCTGCCCTGGCGTTCCTTTCCTTCTGCGCCCTGCCGTGTGCCTGTACAGCAGTTTACAATCACAAATGGGGCATTTCTGTAAACTACAGAATCAGGGTAATAATTATTGAGTTTTGTTTGGCAGTTAACCCTTGCTTCATTCTCGGAATAAAATGATTTATATGGAAAATCTGCCAAAAAAGTGAAATTCGGAAATTTTGGCTACATTTTCCTTTAATTCTTGTGGAACACCTAAAGGGTTAATAACATTTGTAAAATCAGTTTTGAATACCTTGAGGGGTGTAGTTTCTTTGGGTGGTTTCTATGATGGAAGCCTCACAAAGTGACTTCAGACCTGAACTGGTCCTGGTTTTGGAAATTTTGTGAAAAATTTCAAGATTTGCTTCTAAATTTCTAAGCCTTCTAACGCCCTAAATAGGGAATGTAAAGTAATAACTATTTTTGGAGGTATTACTATGTATTTTAAAAGTAGAGAAATTGACATTTGGAAATTTGAAAATTTTTCTAAATTTTTGGTAAATTTGGTATTTTTTTATAAATAAGAATGAAATATTTTGACTCAAATTTGCCACTGTCATGAAGTACAATAAGTGACGAGAAAACAGTCTCACAATGGCCTGGATAAGTAAAAGTGTTTTAAAGATATCACCACATAAAGTGAGACATGTCAGATTTGCTAAAAATGGCCTGGTCCTTAAGGCCAAAACAACCTGCAGCATCAAGGGGTTAAAGGCATTCCATTATTCATTCTGTCATAATAGAAGTTTATGGGCTGCATAACTGATCCGTCTGCCTCTAAAGGCATTCCGCTATGCATTCCGTCATAGAATTACGTTATGGTCCATGGTAACAGAATCCATTACGCAATTCTGCTTTTACCACTAAACGAAGCAGAAACGAATCAACCCTGTTTATTAAAGAACACCACCTGTTTAACAGGAAACCACTCTGGCATCATTAGGCTTCTAAAAAAAAATTAAAACAAAACAAAACCTCTATTTATGTTAGACTAAGGCCTGCTTCACACTTGCGTTGTGGCATTCCGGTTTTCAGATCCAGCAGAGGATATCAAGACTGGAATTAAATGGATTCTTTTCAGCCAAATCTAGCTGTACTAAATCAAAACGGAACAAACCGGATCCAGTATGAAAATCATTTTAAGTCAATGAGCGCTGGGTCTGTTTTTTTGCTAACAAAAAAATGAAAAAAAAAAAGGATCCGTTACCATTGACTTACATTGATTTTCATGCCATATCCGGTTTGTTCAGTTCCACACACAGGACACAAAAACTTCTTTGCTTCTGATGTTCTTAAAGGCACAGTCTGTTGATTTTGGAATCCTCCTCTCGTCAACCTAGTCTCTTTCCTAGTTTTCTGTTACTGTTATGAAAACTCATGGGGTCATTTAAAGGGAACCTGTCATCTCCGAAACACCCCCTGAACTAGAGTAGGCGTTGTATAGTGTAAGTGATGCTGAATCCGAATATGTAAGTTTTATCTTCATACTCGCTTCCATTCTGATGTTGTGCTCCCACAAACCAGCAGTAAAATACATTGAGAGGACTCTTCTTTGAGTCCTCTCCATTATGTGAGTGAGCACCGGAGTCCACTGAGTGCATTTACTGCTGGTTTGTGGGAGCACAGCGTCGGAATGGAAGTGAGTATGAAGATAAAAATTACATATTCGGATTCAGCATCACTTACACTATACAACGCTTACTCTAGTTCAGGGGGTGTTTCGGAGATGACAGGTTCCCTTTAAGACTAGCGTTTTAGACGCTGGTCTTAACACCCCTTGCAATGGTGCATGATGCGCCTAAGTTATGTAGAGGAGCCGGCCACTGCTGGCTTACCATAAATATACGCCAGCTCCCTTGCTGGTGTAGATGTAGATAATTTTCTACACCTAAAATAGGCGTAGAAAATGATAAATGTGACGGGCGGGAAATCCGGCCTGCCACACTCCCTTTTTTAGACCTGGTGTGAGCAGGGAAAAGTCATAGATTCGCCTGCAAATCCCCTTTGCGACCAAATCTGTGACCGATATACCCCAAAAATTGGCATATATCTAATAATAAATGACCCCCTGTATCTTCACACTTTATCTAGGTAGCGGTCTTAGCACTCAGAGAGCGCCACAGCTTCTTCAAACAACTGATCAGCCAGGGTCCAACTCCTGACAATAAGCCATCAATATGAAAATTCCTGAAAACTCAGTTAAGCCTCATTCACATGTCAGTGATTTTCATCAGTGACTGTGAACTAAAACCAGGGGTGTAGGCTACACAGAGATTGGGTATCGGGGAAAGATCTGCGTCTGTTCTGTGTTTAGAGCTGCACCTGGCTTTGGCTGGAAATGACAGGCCAAAATACTGACGTGTGAATGAGGCTTTAACCTCTTCCTGACCAGGACGGGTGGGTCTTTAAAGATGGCGCCCGCTCCGCTCATAGCCGCGGGGTCCCTGCTGTTTCATACAGCAGACATCTGTGGCTAATATTTCACTCGTGGACATTTTACACTTCAGATGCCGTGGTCAATCCTGACCACAGCATCTGAGTGTGCAAAATTCCCCGAAGCACGCTCTTCCGGTGATGCTCTGCCTCCCCAGTGGGATGTGAAAGAAATTAAGTAGTTAATGAACAAAAATTGTGCTAAATTGTATTTATATTGTCAAATCTCCATTTTCTGCATTTTTATGCTTAAAATCTATGATTGAGAAATATGAGTCACCATCACTTGATTTGTTACAGGAAGTTAGCTAAGCACTGCAAATGGGGAACTCTTTGGCAGAATGTGATATATATGGACATGGGATTTTCCAGATAGATGAGTAATGCATGTGTGTCTACGTGTCATTTTCTATACCATTATGTTTTCTGATTGGTTGCTTTGATAAATACTGTGATTGGATATATTAAAATTGATGGCTAAAGGGGGGTCGCTAGATCCACCATGAACATCTAATAAAATTGGCTCTATGGACGTGGCCCAGCAGAGAATTGTTTGACCAGCTACCTGCCTGGCTGAGTCTGATTCTTTAGGTCGACCACATCCCTTGGCACACAGGGAAAAATGTATTAGCTAATTTGAATCCCACTGACAAGCGAGTGTAGTGGGAACTACAAAAAGGCGTAAAAAAAAGTTTTTAAAAATAAAAAAAACATAAAAATTCAAATCTCCCCCCTTTCCCCACAATGAAAGAACTAAAAAATAAAAAAACACATATCATGGCTATCGCCATGTGCAAAAAATCAAATGGTATAAAAATATCTTCCGCGTACAGCAAACGACATTAATTAGCAAAAGTGAGTATGGGAGTCCATGTGGAGTTATCTAGCAACGTATGAATCTTTTACAAACAAGATCCAGGCGATACATTTTGAAATGTTTGTTGGAAAAGGGCACGTGTGACTAGCATTACATACACAAGAAACATACTTAGAGTGGAAATACACCATATGGACAAAAGTGTTGGGACACATATTAATATTTGAATTCAGGTGTTTTTCAGTCACAGGTGTATAAAAACCAGCAGCTAGCCATGCAGTTGGCTTTTACTTAGAGCCACCTCTAGCTGCCACCTCTGCAGCAACTCGGTTTGTGAAATTTCTTCCCTCCTAGATATTCCAAGATCAACTGAGTGATATTATTGCAAAGTAGAAGCATTTATTCAACACAGAAACGCAGCCACATAGTGGCAGACCACACAGATTTACTGAGTGGGGTTGAGTGCTGAGGTGCATAGTGCTTAAAATGACTTTTAGGTTCATTGTACTTTAGATATGCTGAATCTGATGGGTTACTGTCTAAACCTATAGCTCAGTGGTTTATGTGATTCAGCATATCTAAAGTACAATGAACCTAAAAGTCATTGCGATGCTGACGTCTGACTAGTCATTGGAGTCAGACATCAGTGTCACACATCACTTGAATTTGTCTCTTATCTAATATTTAAAAGCATTAACATTTTGTTTTAAGGTTTCTATTGGGTCTTGGAATCAAAAACTCCAGAGTACAAACCAGCAGCCTAACCACTGAGCTATGCAGTCATATAATACTGCAACATGTGAGCTTATAGCATTTTAGACACAGGGCTATAAGCTCAGCTATAGACTTTCTTTGGTTGTGTGAGTTAGCATACAAATACACAGTATATCTATAACTCATTCTCACTTTGACCCTGACCTATGAAGACGGATGTCAGATGTCAGAGTCGATTATAAAAGTCCAGGGTCAGGTATCACACTGACATTATTCTGATACTTGACTATGATATCTGACCATGTCCTAAAATGAACACTGTACCTGTGAGAGCTGCTGGCTTCTCACAGTTCACCAAGCACACCGTACGTTGCACAGCGGCTGTGCTTGGTATTGCGCTAATGGAGCTAAGTTGCTCCTAGGCCACGTGACACAAACATGTCGTCATTTGGCCTAGGAAAAGCAGCACTCACAGGAGTTCTGGTGCCTTCTCATGCAGCTGATCAGCTGGGATCACTTATTTATTTTTTGTGGAGGTGAGGTGACAACAGCAATTCAGTCATTGTTTTTAACATTTTTTTATAGCGTTCACCACGTGGTATTAGTAACATGACATTTTTTTTATTTTTACACTTTTTATTTGATGAAGACCCACTTGGATATTGAAGATCCCATGGGCCTGATTACTGTATAGTGCTCTGCTGTACACATGGAAAGCCTGGATGCCTTTGTAAGGCATCCAGATGCCATGATAACCACAGGCTGAACTGCGATGGCAGTGGCCCAATGATTACCATGGCAACCGGATGCCTTACAAAGGCATCCAGTTGCCACGGTAACCATTGAGCCGCTGCCATCGAGCGGCTGGCTGCAGCGTCTAAGGGGTTAAACAGCCGACATTGGTTCTAGCATCAATCTTGCCCCTCACAGCAGAGTGTCAGATGTATGCTACAGCTGAAACTCTGCTGATGGCGGTGGCTCAGGAATGCCATTCAGCACACCACTCATGTGTGGAGACTAATGTGCGGCTGCTTAAACAGTGTGCAATCCTTGCAGCACTTAACAATATACTAAAATATAAACGTTCAGCTTGGTTGTTGTGAGCAGCCAGCTCAACCAAGGCCCTCTGCTACATCTAGTTCCCCAACACAGTACTCAGCCACAGCCTGTTGCTACATGTAGTACCAGAACACAGTGCTCAACCAGAGTATAATCCTCAGAGCACATAAAATTATATTGAAATTTCAGTAAGCAGTTTAGCGCAACCAAGATCTTCAGATTGTGTTTTTTCCAGCACATATCTCTTCTCTGTCTCTTTCCACTTCAGTGCCCTGATTCCCATTTATGTTAATCACTGTAATGTGAATGATCACTATTTATGCAGTACTGTTATCAGAAGCAGGAGAAACCACAGAAAAAGGGCAAGAAGGAAACACAAAGCACTGGTTGGAACCCTCAATAAAAATCAGCATCTGCTTATTTTTTTACACTAACAAGACACATATCTTCTCCTCTTGCATAAGAACATACATGTCCGATCGCCAGCAGTACCCAACTGGTTTCTTCAGGAGTATACGTTTGGTGGTCACACAGCAGTTTAAAAAAACCTAATCTTATCCCCTCCCCACCTACAAAACAATTCCAGTCCAGATCAATGTTTAACCCTTTCACTCCCGGAGGTTTTTTCGGTCATGCATTATGTTTTGCGCATTTTTATTTTTCTGTTCACATAGCTGTATGAGGGCTTGTTTTTTGCGGGACAAGTTGTACTTTCCAACGCCACCATTTAATATTGCATATGGTGTAGTGGGAAGCGGGAAAAAAATTCCAAACCGGGTGAAATTGCAAAGAAAACGCTATTCCGCTACTGTTCTCCGGGTTTCTTATTTACAGCGTTCGATGTGCCTTAAAACTGATCCGTTACTTTCATTCTACTGGTCAGTACGAATCCGGCAATACCTAATATGTATAGTTTTTCCTGCGTTTTCATAGTGATAAAGTAATTAGAAAGTTGCCCTTTTTTTTTTTTTTTTTTTTTTCTACCTCGTCACATCTTGACCCCTATAACTTTTTGGTATTTATGTGTACAGAGCTGTATGGGGGCTCATTTTTTGCGGGACGATCTGAAGTTTTTATTGATACCATTCTGGGGTGTGTATGACTTTTTGATCACTTTTTATTTAATTTTTTTTTTTTAGAAAAAAAAGCGACAAAAAACGGCAAATCGCCATTTGGACGCTTTTTTCCACCACACAATTCGCCGTATTGGAATTTTTTTTTTATATTTTAAAAGTACGGGCGTTTTCGGTCACGGTGATACCCATGATGTCTATATTTATTGTTATTTAGGTATTTATTTTTTAATTATACGGAAAGGGGGGTGATTTGAACTTTTATATCTTTTTTATTTTTTATATATTTTTTAACATTTTTTAAATTTTTTTTTTTACTATTTGAAAGCTCAGATATGGGCTTATATATTGTGGCTTTTTTTTTTTTTCTTTATGAGCAATCAGGGATTTTCTAGACTCAGAAATCCAAGAATTGCTCATTTCAGACACCCCGATTGGCCACACGGGGTGTCTGTACACCACCCAGAAGCGAACGCTTCCGGGTTCAGACACAACTAGATGCCGTGATCACGGCATCTAAACGCCCAGGAAGACGCCGCCGATGGCGGTAAGTAGCGGCAAGTCGGCCATGACGCCCGCCGCACTTGCGAGCGGGCGCCATGTGCCCGCATCGCCCCAGCGCCGTACATGTACGGCGCTGGGCGTGAAGGGGTTAATCCCTTCGGTGACATGGTATTTCACTTATAAATAAATTCTGTTACCTTACAGGAAATTTTTTGGATAATGTTTCCTCCTCTCCAATGATTCCTCACTTTAAATATCCCCATCACCTTTAGTTGACTGGGGTCTTTATTGTGTACATGATGAAAATGTGTACACACACACTATATTCCACTAATTGCTTTGACTGTGGTGTGGACACTCTTTACCTCATGGTAGCAATTTTAGGATATAAAAGGCCTTTTTATATCATGTACAGTACCACCTCTGCCAAGGCCAATAAGATAATGGATTGCATCAAAAGAGGCATAGATGCCCGTGATGAGAACATAGTCCTGCCACTTTACAAATCACTAGTCAGACCACACATGGAGTACTGTGTACAGTTCTGGGCTCCTGTGAGCAAGGCAAACATAGCAGAGCTGGAGAGGGTTCAGAGGAGGGCAACTAAAGTAATAACTGGAATGGGTGGACTACAAGTGCCCAGAAAGATTATCAAAATTAGGGTTATTCACTTTAGAAAAAAGACGACTGAGGGGAGATCTAATAACTATGTATAAATATATCAGAGGTCAGTACAGAGATCTCTCCCATCATCTATTTATCCCCAGGACCGTGACTGTGACGAGGGGACATCCTCTGCGTCTGGAGGAAAGAAGGTTTGTACATAAACATAGAAGAGGATTCTTTACGGTAAGAGCAGTGAGACTATTGAACTCTCTGCCTCAGGAGGTGGTGATGGTAAGTTCACTAAAAGAGTTCAAGAGGGGCCTGAATGTATTTCTGGAGGGTAATAATATTACAGGTTATAGCTACTAGAGATGGGTCGTTGATCCAGGGAGTTATTCTGATTGCCTGATTGGAGTCGGGAAGGAATTTTTTTCCCTAAAGTGGGGAAATTTGGCTTCTACCTCACAGGGGTTTTTTGCCTTCCTCTGGATCAACGGCCTGTTTTCCTTGTTATAGGAAAACAGGCCGAACTGGATGGACAGATGTCTTTTTTCGGCCTTATAAACTATGTTACTATGTTACCTCAACCTTTACCAATCTGCCATGGGAGTATCCTGGCAGGGTAAGCAGCCTCTTGTAGGAGGTGAGCGATGAACACTAGTAAATGCTGTGCAGGGTGACAGGTATATTCATAAGTTGCAGTTTTTGTTAGGCTCCTTTTACATGAGCGAGTTTTCCACGCGGGTGCAATGCGTGAAGTGAATCCCGCACTGAATCCTGACCCATTCACTTCAGTGGGTGTTTGCACAGACTGCGTTGTGTGAGAATCGCAACATGGTCTAAGTCTGAGTTTTTCATGCAGCCCTGGCCCCATAGAAGTGAATGGGGCTTCAGTGAAAAAAGAATTGCATCCGGGTGTAATCCAGATACAGTCCGGATGCAATGCGTTTTTAACTGATGGTTGCTAAGAGATGTTGTTGGTAAATCTTAAGGTTTTTTTTCATGCATGTGAAAAATACATCAAACTGATTGCACCCGTTTGGAAAAAACTAAAACACTGAACGCAATTGCAGACAAAACTGACTGAACTTGCTTGTGAAATGAGTTTCGCTGAACGAATCCTGACGCAATCCGTATCAGTCGTGAGAGGCCTTACTGCCATGAAATATTGACACATTGTGGTAGCCGCAGACTTGCAGTAAAATATTTGTTGCAGTCACAGTAAGAACAGTGACTTGACAGTACTGTTACAGGGCTGAGATTCAGTCCTGCTTTGAGATTTAAATCAGACACATGGTTCAGTGAGTAACATTACACTGCCATATGGTTCCATAATCTTGACACACCCCTTCCTGTGCTTACATCACAGGTACAATGATTTCGGGTAGGCAGTTGTTAAATATAGTAGCAATACATCTAGCCAGTGGGGCATTCCTCACCCAGACCAGCTTCCTGTGAAGTCTTAGATGGAAGAAGTGGGACCACCTTACATCCTAAGGCTAAGTATCTGTTGTATATATTGTTAGACTATAGTCCAGTTACATGGTCTATGTATACTGATATGACCGTGATATTGTAAGTATTTGTATATGCTGTAGTACATTGTAGTTAAGTAAAGGTGTATTTTATGTTACATCTGCAAGAGGTGTGTGTTATTCCTGGTAATACCAAGGAAACATACTGTAGCTGTGGTATAAACTGAGAACAATCCCACAAGCTAGGGGGAATATTGACCATTGTCATCTGATAATTGGTAATACTGTATTTCGCCCTTTTTACACCAGTAAGCTCAGATATTGCTCTTAATACAATTAAAGGATATTAATAAGCAATATCTCCTCTTTTACGAGTACCTTCTGAATATACTCTAAGAGATGGTTTGCACTGGTTGGTGAAGAGACTAGGGGCCATCACTGATGTCACTTTGCCACAGTGCCCCCAACCACTCACTGGCACCAAAGCACCAGTGCTGCCTCCAGTCCTCCACTTAGATTTCACCTTTGAGAGTGCTACAAACTGCCACCATGACCACACCACTCAGCAAAAATTGTTACTGTGTTGAGTTTTGCACGTACAACTCCTCTAGTTTGAGTAACAGATTTGATGCTTCCAGAAAGGTTGGGATTCAGTCCTATCTTCTGTGAGATAAATTTAAAATTGTCCCAATTTGCTATTTATCCATGGAGGATGGTTATAGAGTAGACTGGTAATGTTTTCCTGCATAAATAGCAACCTCCTAATGTTATGTAGGCTTACACATTATTTTAATTACTGCAACTTTCATACCCCCCCTTGGCTAAAAATACTGCTCAAAAATGCTAAGAGGAATATTTTTAATCTTCCAGAAAAATAGTAGAGCGACCTCTGGTCAGGATCCTGTTGTTTAACAGTACACTGAAACATTTATCTGTCCAGCTGAAAAACAGGATCTTGTCAAACAGGTTAAACTGAGACACTTTAAAACATTATCCACAAGGAGGTAATGACACTATCTGTACTTTCCCCTTTATGCTTGGTGCACATCCCTATTTACCCCTTCTGCCAACAGGGTGGACACTTTAAAACATGACTAAAGCATATATATTAAACCTGCAGATTTTGCAGGTGATTGTCAAGAGGGAAGCATTCCTTCCCGGCAATTGGCTATGCTATTACATGCAGTGATCTCCTCCACAGTATAGGAAGGAGTGATTGTTAATGCCCCCACTCGTCCCCATACTGAATCATTGTTTACTGGCAGCAGATCATGATCAGATAGCACAATGATTTTTAAACCTGTTGAAAGATTCCAATGGCCCAAAGAGCGTTCAAGTGAATGCTTGTTAGCGTTGATCTTCACTATAATCTGCAGGTGTAATAGAATCTTAAAGAGACCCCGTCACCAAATTTTTTAATTGACTTTATTTGAAGAAAATATATGTTTTAATGAAATAATAAAAAGTCTAAATACAATTATTTAAAAAAATTTAAAGTTTCCTGTACTATTGCACTGTCTATGGTACCTGCTCTTCATGTAAACTGCCGACTCCTCTGGAAGAGTCGCCTCCAGGCAGCTCCCGGGATGCTTAGTGCTCTGACGTCATTTCCTCCCCACACTGTATTGTACACTGAAGTTTAGAGCAGGATCCCTGGATGAATGATATACAGAGTGCTGTCAGACTAATTCATCCACCCAGGGATCCTGCTCTGAGCTTCACTGTACAGTGCATGGTGAGAGTAACAGCACCAGTTACTTTCAGTTTCTTCCCCTGCACTGCCCTCACTACTTGGCAAGATCCAGCAGTGTCAGGGCAGAGCTGCAGACATCCTGTCTCTCGGAGAGGACAGAGCCTGACTGTGCAGATGCCGACACCCTCTGCATAACGATCCTCCCCACCTCATGTCTGAAGATATCTCCTCCCTCCATCACAACCCATGTCCCTGCACCTAAATGTAAGTCTGCAGTAAAGAGTAATACATAATTGCTTCACATGTATATGAGTGCCTGTATGTATAATGTATATCTTCTGTATTAATGTTAATGTACCACTGTGTGTATATGTGTGTGTGTATATTTACCCTGTATATGGATGTGTATATATATCCTGTATATGTGTATGTATGTGTGTATATACCCTGTATATCTGTATTTATGTGTGCATATATCCTGTATATATATATATATATCTATCTTATGGTGTGTATATATATCTGCGGAAGCAGGGACCAAAAAGTGCTCTGTAGTGCTTCTGTGGGCTTCTGCTCCGCACCAGTCCTGTTTGTGGTCTCTAATGCAGGCACGGCCTGCACACGTTCGTGTTAATAAGCCCTAACAGACGATCTCTTGATTGTTTGTATAAGACCAAATATACACGTGAGTTCAGTGTAAGGAACTTGGTGCGGGTGGCAGTGTAATCCAGTAGACTCCAGGTCTCACAGGGACACGTAGCCTTATAAATCATTCTGAGGGCCCATTCACACGGGTGTATGAACGGGTCTGCATCCGTTCTGCGGAACAGGTGCGGACCCATTCATTTCAATGGGGCCACAAAAGATGTCAACAGCATACCGTGTGCAGTCCGCATCCGTGGTTCCGTTCCACGGCCCCGCAAAAAGAGATAGAACGTGTCATATTCTTGTCCGGACAAAAATAGGCATTTTCTATGGTAGTGCCGGCCATGTGCAATCCAAAAATTGTGGAATGCACACGGGCCGGCATCTGTGTTTTAGGGACCCGCAAAACATTACGGTCGTCTGAATGAACCCTAACACACTGTAAGTTTATAGCATTTAACTTGCTTTTATGTAAAAAAAAAAATAAAAAATTGCTAGAATAAACAAACCATGCCACCCATGGTTTTTGAAATTTTTTTTCTGTCATACAAAAAGTGTAGCCCAGGACTATGGGATCGCGTGACCCGTGTCTCCCTCACCTTAGGTCTGAGCTACACTGTGACTTTTTGTAGTGCGACTAATTGATTTTAACTATTGAATGACAGCAGCAGTTCACAAGATTACATTCATTTGGACTACAGCTATAGTTAAAATCAATCAGTTGCGTTACAAAAAGTCGCAGTGTAATTATAGTCGATGGTGTCTTATTGCGACATACTGCGACACGACAGTCACACAAAAATCCATCTTGGATGGATTTTTTGAGTATATCCTATAAATATACAGCAGACAGTATCACAAATGATAGGATTAGATACACAGCTCATCAGACGGTAACACACGTGATATTGTTAGATACACAGTTCAGCAGTTTCACACATGATGGGATTAGTTACACAGCTCAGCAGACAGTATCACAAATGATAGGATTAGATACACAGCTCATCAGACGGTAACACACGTGATATTGTTAGATACACAGTTCAGCAGTTTCACACATGATGGGATTAGTTACACAGCTCAGCAGACAGTATCACACATGATAGGATTAGATACACAGCTCAGCAGACAGTAACCCACGTGATATTGTTAGATACACAGTTCAGCAGTTTCACACATGATGGGATTAGTTACACAGCTCAGCAGACAGTATCACACATGATAGGATTAGATACACAGCTCAGCAGACAGTAACCCACGTGATATTGTTAGATACACAGTTCAGCAGTTTCACACATGATGGGATTAGTTACACAGCCCAGTACACTATCAAATGATAGGATTAGATCCAGTGATTCAACAAACAGTATCGCATATAAGATTAGATACACAGCTCAGATTAGTTACACAGAATGCACAAATACTAGGCTTGGATACACCAGAACTATTGATAATGTGGTAATATATCTGATCCCATGATTTTTGAGACAGTAATTTTTATCCAGTGTCCGGCCTATAATGTGTAATGCTGTGCTACTAAGCCCGTGTATCTAAGCCTGTCGAGGGTGATACTGTAGCAGATACATTGCCTTTGCAGCATAGCATTATACATTATAGGATTAGATACACTGAATAAATAGCTCTGCCTCAAATACAGGAGACTAGCAGCACAATATCACACATGATAGGGACACTTATCCAGTATATGTAAGCCTATCTGAGTTATCATGTGGTTATATACAGGGGTGGCTATGATCAGTGACACTGATAGGAGGCTCTAACTGCTGTGACACAGAGCTTACAGGCCTGGAGTGTGGGGCAGGGCTTGTATGCACACAGCACGCTGATCTGCCAGTCACAAGATGGCGACTCCCAGGAGCTGTTTTCTCTCATAACATAATACATAGTAACATAGTTTATAAGGCCAAAAAAAGACATCTGTCCATCCAGTTCAGCCTGTTTTCCTACAAGTTGATCCAGAGGAAGGCAAAAAAAAAACCCTGTGAGGTAGAAGCCAGTTTTCCTCACTTTAGGGGGAAAAATTCCTTCCCGACTCCAATCAGGCAATCAGAATTACTCCCTGGATCAACGACCCCTCTCTAGTAACTTTAACCTGTAATATTATTACCCTCCAGAAATACACCCAGGCCCTTCTTGAACTCTTTTAGTGAAATTACCATCACCACCTCCTCAGGCAGAGAGTTCCATAGTCTCACTGCTCTTACCGTAAAGAATCCTCTTCTATGTTTATGTACAAACCTTTTTTCTTCCAGGCGCAGAGGATGTCCCCTCGTCACAGTCCTCGGGATAAATAGATGATGGGAGAGATCTCTGTACTGACCCCTGATATATTTATACATAGTTATTAGATCTCCCCTCAGTCGTCTTTTTTCTAAAGTGAATAACCCTAATTTTGATAATCTTTCTGGGTACTGTAGTCCACCCATTCCAGTTATTACTTTAGTTGCCCTCCTCTGAACCCTCTCCAGCTCTGCTATGTCTGCCTTGCTCACAGGAGCCCAGAACTGTACACAGTACTCCATGTGTGGTCTGACTTGTGATTTGTAAAGTGGCAGGCCTATGTTCTCATCACGGGCATCTATGCCCCTTTTGATGCAACCCATTATCTTATTGGCCTTGGCAGCAGCTGTCTGGCACTGGCTTCTACAACTTAGTTTGCTGTTCACTAAAATTCCTAGGTCCTTTTCCATGTCAGAGTTACCCAATGCTTTACCATTTAGTATGTACTGGTGACTTGCATTATTCCTTCCCATATGCATAACCTTACATTTATCGGTGTTAAACCTCATCTGCCACTTTTCTGACCAAGCCTCCAGTCTATCCAGATCCTGCTGTAGCAGTGCACTGTCCTCCTCTGTGTTAATTACTTTACACAGTTTAGTGACATCTGCAAAAATTGATATTTTATAATGCAAACCTTCTACAATATCATTAATAAATATATTGAAGAGAATAGGACCCAATACAGACCCCTGTGGTACCCCACTAGTGACAGTGACCCAATCTGAGTATCTACCGTTAATAACCACCCTCTGTTTTCTATCACTGAGCCAGTTACTTACCCATATACAGACATTTTCTCCCAGGCCAAGCATTCTCATTTTGTATACTAACCTTTTATGTGGTACCGTGTCAAACGCTTTGGAGAAGTCCAAATATACAACATCCATTGAGTCGCCGCGGTCAAGTCTAGAACTTACCTCCTCATAGAAACTGATTAAATTGGTTTGACATGACCGATCCCTCATGAAGCCATGCTGATACAGAGTTATTTGCTTATTTTCATTGAGGTACTCCAAGATAGCATCTCTCAGAAAACCTTCAAACAGTTTACCCACAACAGAAGTTAAACTTACTGGCCTATAGTTTCCAGGCTCTGTTTTTGGACCCTTTTTGAATATTGGCACCACATTTGCTATGTGCCAATCCTGTGGAACACTCCCCGCCAGTATAGAGTCCTTAAATATCAGAAATAAGGGTCTGTCGATGACATTACGGGGGTGTATGCCATCCGGTCCTGGTGATTTGTCTATTTTAATATTTTTAAGACGTTGCTGTACCTCTTCCTGGGTCAGAGAGGACACTTTTAAAGGGGAATTTACTTTTATACTCTGCATTTCATCTGACAGTTTATTTTCCTCAGTGAATACAGTGGAGAAAAAGTTATTTAGTAGCTTCTCTTTCTCCTCATTGCTCTCTGCAACCCCCCCCCCCCCTCATTACTCTGTAAGGGGCCGACACCTTCAGGTTTATACAGATGTGTCCACACTTAACTGATCACCTATCTCAACATGTCCTGAGATGTGTGTCACGAAGTGACGTTATAACTAAATTGGATAAATTGTAATACAACTTTCAGACACCAGGTGGCGCATTGTTTTACTAGCTAATACCTGAATTTAAAGGGAACCTGTCATCAACTTTATGCTGACTGTACTGAGGGCAGCATAAATTAGTGACAGAAATGCTGATT
>ONZH01013710.1:0-19691 GCA_900303285.1 Rhinella marina
AACAACTGAAAAAATAATAGTTTTTTTTTATATTTTGTTTTTTTGGGAACGTGACGTGCAAGAACTATGGTAGAACTGACTGACACCTGTTAACGGTGGCTATTTAGTCTGTGACCCAGACAAATGTCGCACAGAGAGTTTTCTGGATCAAGCTGTACGATGATATTGGTAGCAAATGACTTGGTTGTATTCTGTTGACGTACAGAAAGTTTCACCTGGACAGTATATATGGATTGGAGTAAGTGTGCTGAACTGTGACACACAGAATGGTTCCACACTGCTGTGTGCAATGGATTTGTATCACTGAGATAGAACAATAAAAAAAAAAAACAGGGTTAGATTATGGCGATAGCTGCACTACTAGTGCCAGCCAGCCAGCCAAGCCAGGAGACAAAAAAAAAATTCTTCTAGCCCTTAGAAGGGCTGTTGGGTTCTTTGTGGGTGATTCCTGCCTAACAGAGAACTGAATGAAGGCCCTAACACTGTCCCTGAAAGGCAGCAGCTCTATCCCTAACGACATCCAGACGGCATCTGAGCCGAGCGCCGCGGCCAGTCACTAGTATATTCCAGGGTCACCTGATCAGGCCAGCGAACCCCTGCTATCGACATGTAAGGGCCCCACGTGATGCTGGGTGTACCGTAGAGTCTCCTGGCTTGTGATTGGCTGTGTTTATAGGCGCCAAAAAAGCACGATGCGGAAGTTGCCATTTCCTCGAGTATGGCGAGATACTCGTCCGAGCTGCGAGTACTTACGAGTACCCTAATACTCGAATGAGCACCAAGCTCGGATGAGTATGCTCGCTCATCTCTAGTTATGACCCTGCCAGTGGAAAAAGGAGGATTAGCGATCCCTGATATCTTTTCTTATTATTTAGCCTCCCAGGTGGTGAATATGGTAAAATGGCAGAAAATAGAAGGGCTTAGGAAAATAGTAGAAAATCATGGAACTGCAGATAATATATTTATGGTATTAGAGAGTGAAAATAGGGGTGAATTGAGAGAATATCCAATAGTCAAAGCTTTACATAAAACATGGAGACAGATCAGAAAGCTGGCAGGAATAAAAAACTCACTACCATTTACTCCAATATTCCAAAATAAAAAATTTCCAGAAATAGTAAAGATACAGGATTATAAGTATTGGAGTAGTAAAGGGTTATACACGATAGAACATTTTTTCTGGGGTGAGAGGTTAAAAACTAAAAGGGAATTAGAAGAAGAGAATAAGACACAAGTATGTTCACTTAGATACATGCAAATTGAGAGTGCAGTGCAAGCCACAGAGGATAAACAGGTATTTTGGATAGAGGGGTCAAAAGTTGCAAGGGAATTAGAGGGGATGAATGGCAGAAGTCGGAAAATAATGTCAAAAGTATATAAGATAGTAAATTATGCTAGGGAAATGTTTATAGGGTGTAAAACTAGAAGGAAGTGGGAAAGTAAAATTGGCAGACAGAATGATGAATTTTGGAAAGATATATTTATTAACTCTGATAAATATTTGGTAGATAATTCACATAAGGTGATAAAGTTCTTTATTATTCACAGGTTATACTATGCACCAGATAAATTAGTCAAGATGAGGAGAAAAGAAACGGATAGGTGTAATATTTGTAGAATGGATGGGGCGGATTTAGAGCACATATGGTGGGAGTGTGGAAAAAAAAGGAGTATTGGAATAGAATATTTGATATAGTTGAAAAGATACATGGTGTTAGAATAGAAAAAAGATATCAATGTGCTATATTGGGGGATGTAAGTGAGTATAATGGTGATATAATAAGAAAAGGTATAGTTTATAAAATGTTTTTTGCTGCAAGACTATTAATTGCGAGGAAATGGATGGATAACAGTGCCCCCTCAATTCAGAATTGGAGAGGAACGGTGGATAGGTTGTTGGTGTATGAAGGTATAAAAGCTAGTAATAAGAAATCAGAGAAGAGGACTAAGGAGATGATGCTAGAGTGGGAGAACTATTGGAAGGAGATTGCATGTACTTAGATGGATGGGCAAGCCTAACCGACCAGACGGAAGGGGGGGGGGCGGAGGTATGTAATCATGATGAAAAAATTATATATTGTTTTTTAAAAGGAAAAAAATAAGATGAATGTGATTTTTATGGATCAGATGAATATCTATTGTATATTTATAAGAATTGGAAAAAATAAATATAAATTAAAAAAAAAAAAAAAAAGAAAATGAACTGTTAAAGTGTAAAAATATTTTTCCTGCGCAGTATACGCCATAATGGAAAAATAAATAATAACACAAGATTCACCATTTTTTGATCACCTTATTCCCCACAAAAAAGTGAATAATAGTGATCAAAAATATTAACAATAAAGACTACAGTTCGTCTCACAAAAAACAAGCCTTCATACAATTCTGAGGATGGATATTTTAAAAAGTTATGGCCGTCAGAATATGATGAAGTAAAAAAATTGATTATTTAAAGGTTTTTGTTTTTTTTAAATTGTAAACATTTTTTTTACAAATTTGTATTGCTGTAATCGTATTGAAACACAGAATAAGGATATCATATATTTAGTGCTCAACAAATATTGAAACCCAAAAAATCTTGTCAGAATTGTTTTTTTTTATTTTTTATTTTAACCCACAAATAGAGTTGAGCGAACGTGCTCGTAACGAGCACTGTACTGCTCGGATCCCCTGCGCTCGCATGGGCACATGCATCCGGATCCGTCGGGTGAGGAGGACGGATCCGGATGGCTGCGCCTATGTGAGTGCAGGGGATCCGAGCGCTACAGGTGGTCAGTGAGGCATCCGTGTTGGGTCCATGGGTCCGTGTTTTGCCATCCGTATTTCACTGACACTGAACAGCTGAAAAATAATTTTCAAAGCATCTCTTCTTAATGATCCGTGAAACACGGATGCAACACGGATGGCATCTGTGAGGACTCATTGACTATAATAGGCGTGAGGGATCCGGGAACACGAATCAAGATAGGACATGCATCCGTGCTAAAAACACTGACCCACGAACCGTGCTGAAACACTGATGTCTGAATACACATATTGAAATGAATGGGGACGTGTGCTGTCCGTGGAGAACATGTACAGCACACGTCCGTGAAAAACTGACGTGTGAATGAGGCTTAACTCTTGGGCAGTCTCATGCTAATTACAAACATCTGGGTTGAATCAGGGGAGTGCTGGTACCATAAAAAAATAAATTAGGGGACAGACTCCAAAAATACTAGACTGAGGAGAAAATGATATAAATCACACATTCACATACCATGAATTGATCTATTGCATATGATAAAAAATGTATATGAAGTGTTTCAATGGAGATGTTTATAAATCATGATGAGAAGCAACAGATTTATGGATGATAATGGATTTGTGATCCATGTCTCCACAGTCTGATATTCAACTGCTTACCTATTCAGTTGCTTAACCCGATCCCGACCGCCCACTGTCTTTAGACGGCGGGCGGCGAGAGTCCCCAGAAGGGGTGTCAGGGAGCCCCCAGACGGACCAGCGGCGGGGGTCTGGCTGTGCCCAGTAGCCGGACCCCTGCTGAATGCGCCAGCATCGGTGAAAACACCAATGCCGGCGCATTAACCCTTCATGTGCCGCGGTCAGCGCTGACCACGGCACATGAGGCGTGCGGCATGGTGCGCGGCTATTCAGGATGGCGAGCGGGGGCAATCGGGTCCCCGTGCTGCTGTGACGGGGACCCGATGGCTTAGATAGCAGCCCGATGCCTTCCTTAGGCATCGTGGCTGCTATCCCTGCGAGTAATGCACTTACAGCCAATGCATTACAAAACAGAAGTATTGTAATGCATTGTAAAGGGGATCAGACCCCCAAAAGTTAAATAAAGTGGAAAAAAGTTAAAAAAAAATAAAGTTAAAAAAACAATAAAAAAAACGCAATTTTCCAAAAAAAAAGGAAAAAAAAATTGTAAAAAAAAAAAGGTAAAAAAAGAAAGGTATACATATTAGGTATCGCCGCGTCCGTATCGACCGGCTCTATAAAAATATCACGGCATCCACCCCCGCCAAAAAATTTTTTTGGTCCCTTACAAAAAGTGTAATAGCAGGCGATCAAAAAAGCGTATGTCGTCATCTTATCCCGCAAAAAATGAGACCCTAACTAAGACAATCGCCTGAAAAATAAAAAAAATATGTCTCTCAGAAAATGGCAACACAAAAAATATTTTATTTTGTTCAAAAATGCATCTAATGTGTAAAACTTTCCAAAAATAAAATTGTTAGACATATTGGGTATCGCCACATCCGTAACAACCTGCTCTATAAAAATATTACATGAGATGGCCCCCCAGGCGAATGCTGTAAAAAAAAAATAAAAAACTATGCCAAAATAGCCATTTTTTCCCTCTTCCCTCACAAAAAGTGTAATAGCAGGCGATCAAAAAGGTGTATTTAATCCAAAATGGTACCAATCAAACCGTCATCTTGTCCTGCAAAAATGATACCCTACCTGAGACAATCGCCCGAAAAATAAAAAAATATGGCAAGATTTTATTCTGTTCAAAAATGCAACTTAATGTGTAAAACTTTCCAAAAATAAAAATGTTAGACATATTGGGTATCGCCACGTCTGTAACAACCTGCTCTATAAAAATATTACATGAGATAGCCCCCTAGGTGAATGTTGTAAAAATTTTAAAAAAAAAACTAAGCCAAAACAGCCATTTTTTTCCCTTTTGTCTCACAAAAAGTGTAATAGCAGGCGATCAAAAAGGCGTATTTAACCCAAAATGGTACCAATCAAACCGTCATCTTGTCCCGCAAAAATTGATACCCTACCTAAGACAATCGCCCAAAAAATTAAAAAATATGGCTCTCTGAAAATGGCAACACATAAACAAGATTTAATTCTGTTCTAAAATGCATCTAATGTGTAAAACTTAACAATAATAAAAATGGTAGACATTGGGTATCGCCGCATTCATAACAACCTGCTCTATAAAAATATCACATGATTTGCCTCCTCAGGTGAATGCTGTAAAAAAAATGCTAAAAAAAAACTATGCCAAAACAGCTATTTTTTTCACCTTGACTCACAAAAAGAGTAATACCAAGCGATCAAAAAGGCGTATTTACCCCAAAATGGTACCAATGAAAACCTCACCTCATCCTGCAAAAAATGAGCCCCTACATAAGACAATATGTCAAAAATCAATGGCTCCTGCAAACCACTCCATCAAAATCTGTGTTGTAAAATCCATAGGGCACTCCTTCTGTTCTGAGTCCTGCCATGTGCCCCCACATCAGTTTACAACCACATATGGGGTGTTGCCGTATTCAGGAGAAAATGGGTAACAAATTATGGGGTGTTTTTCTCCTGTTACCCCTTATGCAAATAAAAAAAATGGGGCTAAAGCAACATTTTATTGGAAGAAATGAAACTTTTCATTTTCACAGCCAAGTGTTTCCAAATTCCGTAAAACGCTTAGGGAGTCAAAGTGGCCAGTACCCCCCTTAATATATTCGTTGGAGGGTGTAGTTTCCAAAATGGGGTCACTCTTTGAGGGTTTCCACTGTAGGGGTACGTCAGGGCCTCTCAATTACAAAATGGTGCCTAAAAACTATTCTAGCAAAATCTGCCTCCAAAATCCGTATGGCGCTCCTTTCCTTCTGACCACTGCCACAAACCCATAGAGACGTTTACCACCACATATGGGGTATTTCTTTAAACTGCAGAATCAGAGTAATGTATATTGAGGTTTAGTTTGCTGTTAACCCTTGCTATGTTGCAAGAAAAAAAATTATTAACGTAAATAATCTACCAAAAAAGTGAAATTTTGAAATTTCACCTCCACTTTCCTTTAATTCTTGTGGAACACCTCAAGGGTTAACAAAGTTTGTAACATTAGTTTTTTATAATTTGAGGGGTGTCGTTTCTAAAATGGGATCATTTATGGGTGGTTTCCATTACGTAAGCCCCTCAAAATCACTTTATATCTAAATTGGTGCTTAAAAAAATGGTTTTGGAAATTTTGTTAATAATTAGAAAAATTTGTTCTAAACTTCTATGCCTTCTAACGTCCGAAAAAAAGTAAAATGACATTTATAAAATGATGCCAACATAAAGTAGACATATGGAGAATGTAAAATAACTATTTTTGGAGGTATTACTATGTATTTTGAAAGTAGAGAAATTGAAATTTGGAAATTTGGAGATTTTTCCAAATTTTTGGTAAATTTGGTATTTTTTATAGATAAGAATGAAATATTTCAAAATTTACTTTACTGTCATGAAGCACAATATTTGACGAGAAAACAATCTCAGAATGGCTTGGATAGGTAAAAGGGTTCCAAAGTTATTACCACATAAAGTGACACATGTCAGATTTGCAAAAAATGGCCTGGGCACGAAGGTGAAAACAGGCCCAGGGTTGAAGAGGTTAAAAAAACAAACCAGCAATCTAGGTGTGTTAGGGAGAGTATAGGGATAGTTTAGGGACATATTTAATTAGGTAGACTTAATCAATAGGTAGAAAGTCATTGTTCACTCAGAGTTGTTTTTATACTGTTTCCATATAACTGCTATCAAGTAAAAAGTTCATGTTACAATACAAATTCTTCAATCAACAAAAGCCTGCAACAATCTTGTTTTTTTCTGCAAATGAAGAGCCAGCCAGCCTTTTTTAAGTGTTTTATAGGCTTATTACCAGCACCTTCACCCAGGGGCGGACACAGACAGCAGAGGTCCCCTATGAAAGGAATATACCTGGGACCCCCCTCACCCCAAACCACACATACAAATATAAACATATACGTGCAAATAAAAACATTTTGTTAATATGGGTCAGTATGTTTACAGTATGTATATATATTTTTTCATACTAGGTCAACCCTCTAACTGTGCCCAAATCATAATTATACACACCCAGTCCCCTTAATGCCCCCACATAGTCATCATTCCCCCTTTGTACCTGCACATAGTAGTAATCCCCACACTGTACCCCCTTCACAATAGCTATGCCCAGATATGCCCCCCTTTACAGTAGCAGTGTGATGTCTGACATAACTGCTGCTGTGGAGCCAAGGACGTATTCTGAATTTATGCTGCCCTAGGCACTTTAGTGCCGGCTTCCTCCCCCAGTTAAGTCCATATTTTTTAGATAGCTGACAATAAAATGCTCCCTAGGCCGTCAGCTATCCCTCAGGACTCCCTCATACACTTGCACAATTAAAGGGCTGACCTGTTACATGTGAGCTTGGCAGATGAAGAAATCTGTGTTGGTCCCATGTTCATATGTGCCCGCATTGCTGAGAAAAATGATGTTTTATTATATACAAACAACGGTGTTACGATTATTCCTAGAGGTTCCACTCTCTCTTTAAATGCCGCGCCACCTGCAGTTTGACATGGCCAGTTGTGATTAAATTTTCACTGCAAAGAAACCAGAGCCTCTAGGTGTAATAACAATGTCCATTTGCATACATTAAAACATCATTTTTCTCAGCAATGTGGGCACATATGAACATGGGACCAACACAGATTACTTCAGATGCCAAGTGCAAATGTAACAGGTCGGCCAGTGTTATAGATACACATCTACTGACACATGCCCTTTAAAGCGGTTGTCTGGGTTCAGAGTTGAACCAGGACATATCCTCTTCTTCCCCCACTCAGCCTCTCTGACAGTTCATGCTCCGATGCTCTCCCTTGCCCTGTCTGTAAAGCGTAGGGCAAGGGCTGTTTTGTTTACAGCCCTAGTAATGTTCCCAGTGACAGTACCGCCACTGACAAGTGACTTTACAGGCTATGGCAGCGCTAAAACCCATCTATTAGTGCCAATGACGTCATCGGGCTCACTGCTAGGAGGAAGCCCCCCTATAGTACCCCTACAGTGCCCTCAGTACTAATAAGGCACCCATAATAGAAATAAGGCAAATCTATAAGGCACCCCTATGGAGCCCTCAGTAGTAGTAATGCTGCCACCAATGCCCACAGTGTTTATCATGTTCCCTGCAGTGCCCCCATAATTATAATGCCTCCTTCCATACCCCCTGGGGTTATAATCTTCTCTGTAGTGCCCCCATAAATTATAATGCATGTCCTCTCCCTCCAGTCTTCTATATAATACAGTCCCTTCATTACAGTCTTCTATTATATCCAGTCCCATGTAAATAACTTAAATCCCCTCCTTCAGCCCCTCCATCACAAAGTCCGATGTAAATAACAATACTCGCTACCCTCCAGTCCTCTATAATATCCAGTGTCATGTAAATAACATCATTACTTACCCTCCAGTCCTACATAATATCCAGTCATATGTAAATAACACCAGTCATCTTCCCCCAATCTTCTGTAACATACAGTCCCACTTAAATAACATCCATCCCCTCCCTTCAGCCCCTCTAACATACAGTCCCAGTTAAATAACATATTTCCCTCCCACTAAGCAAGGGCGAGGTATAATAGGGAGAACCACATCTCCCAGCACTTCTCTGGCACTTACATTCACTCCGTGGCATCACAGGTCTCCACTGCTGAGCTCTGCCTTTTTCTGCACTGGTCACATGACAGTGACCTCATCATAGGTCCTTCTACCACTTCCAGTGTGAAAAGATCACATGACTATGATGTAATCGCAGGTCCTTCAGCTATGGAGTATAGACAGAATAGACACAGATTCAAAGTAAGTCCTAATAATTGACAGTTTCAATTTTGTCTATAATTATTACAATGTATAATTAAGCAGCTCATCTCATTTTATCAATGTGTTTTAAGCAGGGCACATTTAATCGCACATTTTTTAGTTCATGAAAAGCCAGTTTAATTTGTAATTGCGCATTTCAGCTCATTTCAGTGCATCAATATACCAGTTTTAGTTAACATATTGTATTGCATCAAGATAAAGGAATTGTGTAGTTTTAGTTAATGCATTGTACTGTAATAACTGCATTATTTAGGGTATAGCAACATGGTCACGTTTCCTGATGCAAGGAACATATTGTACTCCAATAACTGCATTAATGTAGCACTTTTTAGTTCAAACATTGAACTGTGTTAATAGCATGCAGTTTTAGTGAACAGTCTGTTGTACTACATCAATATAGCAGGAAAAATCCCATTCACCGCAAAGCCGACTTTCCTCACACTTCTTGGTAACAAATCGATTTTCCCTGAAATGGTGGTAAAAAAAAAAAAAATACTCACCTCATCTATTTGCGTGCGAAGAACCCGCTGCAGCCATCTTGATTAAAGATACCACGCAAAATCTTGCATGCTGTGACATGTTACATGCAGTGTCTCTAATCAAGACGGCCGTGACGGGCTCTTCGCAATCAAATGGATAAGGTGAGTATTTTTTTAACTGATTAACTCCTGAAAGCCCTAATTTTTAATTTCAGATGCTGAAATTTGGCAAAGCAGTACCAGTTTTTGTTAACACATTGAATTACATCAAGATACTGTGCAGTTTTAGTGAATGCGTTGTACTGGAATAACTGTAATATACCAGTTTTTGTTAACGCAGTTAAGTATCACTGCTCATCAATAGTGTGCAAACAATAAAAACTAAAAACAGTCCAACAAATAATACATTTTTCACATGATTTAGAACAAGTCCCTTTAATAACTGTTGAGAAAGTCACTCATCTTAACTTGAGGTAAATGCAAGTAAATTGTAAATGTAAATGTAAATTGTGCACTGCAGCAGTGTTAAACCGGAAGTTTATATTCAGGGATAGGAGTGGAGCAGCAGAGGCCGGAGAAGAAGGAGCTAGGAGCCAGCATCGTAAAACAAGTTAGTCCCACAAAATTTTCACAACCCCTTTAACCCCTTAGTGACCAGCCTGTTTTTGGCCTTAGTGACCAAGCGTTTTTTTTTCTTTTTTCATCGTTGCGTTCCAAGAGCTATAACTTTTTCATTTTTCCGTCTATATAGATGTATGAGGGCTTATTTTTTACGGGAGAACTTGTAGTTTTTAATGGTGCCATTTTGGGGTACAGATAACTTTCTGATTAACTTTGATTAACTCTTTCTGGGAGGGAAATGGGAAAAATTGCAATACCACCACTGCGTTTATACGTTATAAATTTTACGGCGATCATTTTTCGGTATAAATTACAACATATATTTATTCTCTGGATCAATACGATTACAATGATACCAAATACATATAGTTTTTTTTGCGTTTTACTACTTTTTTGCAATAAAATCCTTTTTTTAAAAGAAAAAAAAAGTTTTTGCATTGCTGATTCCCAAGAACAAATTTTTTTTTTATTTTTCTTTCTATGGAGTTGTGTCAGGGCTTAATTTTTGCGGGACAACTTGTACTTTTCATTGGTATCCTTTTTTTAGTAAATGACGCTTTTTGATCGCTTGTTATAACGTTTTTTTGGTGGCAACTAAGAATAAATTAGCAATTGTCTTTTTTTTTTTTAATTTTTTTTTTAATTGTGTTTACCGTAGGGGCTAATTTTTGTGATATTTATGTAGTACGGGTCGTTACGGACGTGGCAATACCAAACATATGGGGGAGATTTTTTTTTTGCAATTTTTTTCATTGAAAAAGCTTATTTTCAATGGAAAAAAAGAGTAATTTTTTTTTTATGGGATTTTTTTAATAGAAAAAAATGTGTTTTTTTTTAAACTTTTTTTTACCACTTAATAGTCCCACAGAGGGACTATAACAAACAATACTTTGATTGCCTTTAAAATGCAATGCATTATTCCTATAGTGCATTGCATTTTAATGGCAATGTTATTCATACTTTGACCAGCAGGCTGCGCCAGAGAGGCGCAGCCTGCTGGTAATGTACTCAAGGCTGGTCTGGGGCCTAGATCAGACCCCTGCCAGCCTTCCCACACATCGGCACCCTGCGATCGCTTTTGCAGGGTGCCGATGGGAGACAGAGGGAGACCGCTCCCTCTGTCAGCACTTTACATGCGGCGGGCGCCATTGCCCACGGCATGTAAAGTGTTAAACAGCCCGGAACGGCACTCCTGCCGGTCCGGGCTGTTAGAGCAGGGCCGCGGCTTTCATGTGAGAGCCGGGCCCGTGCTCCCCGCTGCACGGGAGACCCGTGCAGCGCTTAGACTGGGCCGCCGTGAAAAAGCGGCGGCCCAGCCTAAGGCCCCTTAGTGACCGCCGTAAAAAGGCGTATGGGTGGTCACTAAGGGGTTAAAACTGTGGATTTTAAGAATAAATATTGTATGGGGTAACACATTCCAGGGAACTGTTGCAGAGTGAGAAAAGTTTTGGACACTAGATGTTAATCTTAGATTGCTGTCAGAACGTACAGTATGAATAGGGTACAGTAGGGAGGAGATAAAGCAGTGCAACTATGTGGAGAACTTTGTGGGCAGGAGTGATAAGCCTAAATTCAATTCCACTGTAAACTGAACAGACAACCAATGCTGTGATTGCTACAGGGTAGAGGCATCAGTTCACAAATTGGACCAAAATGACTGCATTTAGGATAGGTTAGAGAGAGGAAGACCGATCAGTAAGGAGTTATAGTTATCAAGATTGAAATGAATCAGTGCACCAGTAAGAGCTATGACTAGAGATGAGCGACCATTCTCGTCCGAGCATTAGGGTATTTGCATATGCTCGCTACTCGGACGAGCATATCGCGATCCTCGAGGAAATGGCAACTTCCTCTTCCTGCATGTTAGCCACCTTTTTCAGCCAATCAACATACAGGAGAGTCTTTGGTACCTCCTAGCATCATGTGGGGCCCCTACAAGTCGATAGCAGGGATTGGCTGGCCAGATCAGATGACCTGGGAATATAAGAATCTGGTCCCGTGCTGCTCGCGTCATACGCCGTCTGCATGAGATTAGGGATAGAGCTGCTGTCTGACAGGGAGTGTTAGGGCCTGAATTTAGTTGTTGGTTAGGCAGGAATCTCCCACAAAGAACCCAACAGCCCTTCTAAGGGCTACAAGCACGTTTTTTTTTTGGCCTCCTCCTGGCTGGGACTTGTAGTGCAGCTACCGCCATCTTGGCTGCACACTGTTAGGGCGTGAAATTAGAATCCGGTTAGGCAGGAATCATCCACAAAGAACCCAACGCTCCTTCTAAGGGCTACAACGACATTCTTATTTTGTCCTCCTCTCGGCTGCTGGCTGGGACTTGTAGTGCAGCTACTGCCATCTTGGCTGCACACTGTGCACTGGTGGCAGAAAGGGGACAGCACATGGTCCACACAGACCCCAATGAAATTGCCCAAAGTCCTCTCAGTACTCATTTTTGCTGCTGCTGTACCTTGGCTTGCTGGGATCTGTAGTGCAGTCTAGGGAATACGTTTTGTCACTCAGTTATATAAACTACAGTCCAGTGAACAATTGTGAAGTGTGCTGTACAGCAGCGTCAGTCTATAAAATATGTTTTTTTCACTCAATTATATAAACTACAGTCCAGTGAACAATTCTGAGGTGTGTGATACACTAGCCGCAGTCTAGAGAATAATTTTTTTCACTCAATTATATAAACTACAGTCCAGTGAACAATTGTGAGGTGTGTGATACACTAGCCGCAGTATAGAGAATAATTGTTTTCACTCAATTATATAAACTACAGTCCAGTGAACAATTGTGAGGTGTGCGATACACTAACCGCAGTCTAGAGAATAATTTTTTTCACTCAATTATATAAACTACAGTCCAGTGAACAATTGTGAGGTGTGCGATACACTAGCTGCAGTCTAGAGAATAATTTTTTTCACTCAATTATATAAACTACAGTCCAGTGAACAATTGTGAGGTGTGCGATACACTAGCCGCAGTCTAGAGAATAATTTTTTTCACTCAATTATATAAACTACAGTCCAGTGAACAATTGTGAGGTGTGTGATACACTAGCCACAGTCTAGAGAATAATTGTTTTCACTCAATTATATAAACTACAGTCCAGTGAACAATTGTGAGGTGTGCGATACACTAGCCGCAGTCTAGAGAATATTTTTTTTTCACTCAATTATATAAACTACAGTCCAGTGAACAATTGTGAGGTGTGTGATACACTAGCCGCAGTCTAGAGAATAATTTTTTTCACTCAATTATATAAACTACAGTCCAGTGAACAATTGTGAGGTGTGCGATGCACTAGCTGCAGTCTAGAGAATATATTTTTATTCTCAGTTATATAAACTACAGTCCAGTGCAAAATGGTGGTTTGCGGTGCAATAGCTGGAGTCTAAAGACTATATTTTTTTGCCTCAGATACTAATTCTACTGTCTACTAAATACGGTTTTGGCCTCAGATATTAACTCGACAGTTTGGTGAATATACAAAATGTTGAACCAAGGGCTAAGGGTCGAGGGCGTGGGCGATCAAGTAGTGTAGGGGGCAGAGGTCGTGGTCCTGGGAAGGGTGACACTGTACATGCTGATGAGGGAGCAGTGGAACGCCGCAGAGTTTCACTCCCTAGCTTCATCTCGCAACTTACTGGGTCACGTGGTACACCACTATTGAAACCACAACAGTGCGAACAGATGATGACGTGGATAGCGGACAATGCTTCCAGTAATTTATCCACCACCCAGTCTTCCACGCAATCCACCCACGCTAGCCAAGGGAGTAGATCTCTGGCTCCTCCAGCTCAACCTCCTTCACCCCAGCCTGCCCCCCCCCACGGAAAGTATGAAAGTTTGGATTCAGATCAGGCATACTCACAGGAACTCTTTTCAGGACCCTACCCAGAGACACAAACCACTGCTCAACAGCAACCTGAGCAGTTGCTCTGTCCCAATGCCCAAAATTTAGAACTTTCACAGTCTGTGGGTGATGAGAGTGTGGACTTAGTGCAAGTAGTGCGTGAAAAGGTGTCGGATGATGATGATGATGAGACACGGTTGTCAGACAGTGACATTGTTGTCAGGGCAGTAAGTCGGAGGGGGGAGCAGAGTGAGGAATCTGAGGAAGAGCTGGTGGATGATGAGGTGACAGACCCGAGCTGGGTTGGTAATCCAACTCAAGCCAGTGCTTCTGAAGTGGAGGCAAGTGCAGCACCAGAACAGGTTGGAAGAGGCAGTGGGGTGGCCAGAGGGAGAAGCAGGGCCAGAGCAGATAGATCAGCAACTGTTTCAAGGAGTCAAGTTCCCGTGCCGAGGCCTAGATGTTTGCAAGTCTGGAGGTTTTTTAAAGAAACTGAGGATGACCGACAGACTGTGGTGTGCAACCTGTGTCACACCAAGATCAGCAGGGGAGCCACCACTACCAGCCTAAACACTACCAGCATGCAGAGGCATATGAGTGCTAAACACCCGAATCAGTGGAACCAAGGCCGTTCACCTCCTGCGGGTCACACCACTGCCCCTTCCCCTGTGTCACATGCTGGCTTGGCGAGTCCACCCCCCGCCCAGTACCCTGGCACGAAGGCCTCCCGCCCTACAACCACCCCTTCACCTCCACAACCTCCACCAATGTGTTCCAGCGCAGCGTTCAGCTGTCTTTGCAGCAGACATTTGAGCGCAAGCGCAAATAATATTCCAGCCACCAACATGCCCAAGCCCTAAACGTCCACATCTCCAAATTGTTGAGCCTGGTGATGTTGCCCTATAGACTGGTAGAGACTGAGGCTTTCCGCAACCTGATGGCGTTGGCTGTCCCTCGGTACTTGGTCCCCAGCTGCCACTGTTTTCCCGATGTGCTGTCCCAGCCCTATAGCAGCACGTGTCACAGAACATCATCCGTGCCCTGACCAACGCGGTTACTGATGAGGTCCACCTAACCACGGACACGTAGACAAGTGCTGGCAGGCAGGGACACTATATCTCCCTGACGGCACATTGGGTTAACTTGGTAGAAGCTGGGATCGAGTCTGACCCTGGGGCCACTCATGTAATGCCCACACCAAGGATTGCGGGGCCTACCTCGGTCACGGTTTCTCAGACTTATTATGCCTCTTCCTCCAACCCCTCCTCCTTTCAATTACCATCTGTGAGCACGGCGCCTTCAGTCGGTAGCTCCAGGCGCAGCTCCACTGCCATGGGTAAGCGCCAACAGGCGGTGCTGAAACTGCTGAGCTTAGGTGACAAGAGGCACACCGCCCAAGAGCTGTTACAGGGCATCACGGCGCAGACCAATCTTTGGCTGGCGCCGCTGAACCTCATGCCAGGCATGGTTGTGTGTGACAACGGGCTTAACCTGGTGGCGGCTCTGCAACTCGGCAGACTGACACATGTGCCATGCCTGGCCCACGTGTTCAATCTAATAGTTCAGTGGTTCCTCAAGACATACCCCAATCTGTCTGATTTGCTTACCAAGGTTCGCCGCATCTGTGAACATTTCCGTAAGTCGACCACAGATGCTGCCACTCTCAGGGCAGCGCAGCGCTGCCTACAACTGCCCGCTCACCGACTGTTGTGTGACGTGCCCACAAGATGGAGTTCGACATTAAACATGTTATCCAGAGTTTACCAGCAGCGCAGAGCCATTGTAGACTGCCAGATGTCAACTTCCACCAGAACTGGTAGTTAGGTCACTCAGATTCCTCAAGTCTACAATGACGAATGGACGTGGATGTCTGATATCTGCCAGGTGTTGAGCAACTTTGAGGAGTCAACACAGATGGTCAGGAACGATGCCGCTTTGTCTGCTGAAAAACTCACTGCTCAGCATGAAGTCAGAGGCTATGCGCTTGTCACAGGAGATGGGGGAAGAAGATATGTTGCTTGATAGCCAAACCACCCTCAGGTCTGTTTCTCAACGTGTATTGGAGGAGGGGGGGGATGAGGAGGAAGAGGAGGAGACTGTTGGCGAGAATGAAGAGGGTACCAATGCTCATTCCTTCTTATCTGTTGAGCGTGTATGGGCTGAAGAGGAGGAGTTGGAGGAGGAGGTAAAGGAGAGTCAGCCCATTGAGGAGAGGAAATTCTTGCATGTTGGGACTCTGGCGCACATGGCTGACTTCATGTTAGGCTGCCTTTCCTGTGACCCTCGCGTTAAAAACATTTTTGCCAACACCGATTACTGGGTGTTCACCCTCCTGGACCCCCGGTACAAGCAGAACATTTCCACTCTCATTCTTGTAGAGGAAAGGAGTATGAGAGTGAATCAATATCAACGGGCAGCAGGCAGCTTGTCAAGCACTGGCAGGGGAGCACTCTCCAAGGCCTTTACCAGTTTTTTGTCACCCCAGCAAGACTGTCACCCGTCCCCAGTCTAGGCAGAGTAGGGGGGAGCTATTCAGAAAGATGGTGAGGGAGTACCTAGCTGACTATACCAACGTCCTGCTTGATCACTCTGCTGTATACAACTACTGATTTGCAAAGCTGGACACGTGGCCCGAACTGGTGCTGTACGCCTTGGAGGTGCTGGCCTGCCCTGCCGCTAGTGTGTTGTCAGAGAGGGTCTTTAGTGCAGCTGGTGGCATCATCACTGATAAGCGTACACGCCTGTCAACTGACAGACTGACGCTTATTAAATTGAATAAAGCCTGGATTTCACAAGAATTCAATTCTCCACCGGGGGAAAAAAGCTCAACATGAAGATTCTTCATATATCTTCTCCTCTCCTTCTCTTCTTGCGGAAACGCTGAGCCACCAAGCAATTTTTCAGAGGGCCAACTGGCTCTCTTTTCAAACAATGTTTAGGGAGGGCCACCTACAGGACCTCTCTCCAAACAATTTTTTAGGAGCGTCAACTACAGACACTCAAAAACAAATTTTTAGAAGGGTCAACTACAGACACTCAAAACATTTTTTAGAAGAGTCAACTTCAAACCCTCTAAAACAATTTTTTGGGAGGCTCACCTACAGCCATTTGACTGCAATCTCAGTCTGACCAAGGCATTGGTGGTGTCACCGCCATCATGCTGTGTCAGGGTAAAATTTTATTTGTTTCACCTGCTACCTCAGTCTCACTTGGTCACTCTGGGTTCACCGCCATGCTGTGTTAGGGTAAAATTTTATGTGCTTCACCTGCTACCTTGGTCACTCTGGGTTTACCGCTATGCTGTGTCAGTGTAAATTTTTGGGTGGTTCACCTGCTACCTCAGTCTAACTTGGTCACTCTGTTGTCACCACCATGCTGTGTCAGGGTAAATTTTATGTGGTTCACCTGCTAACTTGGTCACTCTGTTGTCACTGCCATGCTGTGTCAGGGTAAAATTTTATGTGCTTCACCTGCTACCTCAGTCTAACTTGGTCACTCTGGGTTCACCACCATGCTGTGTCAGTGTAAAATTTTATGTGCATCTCCTGCTACCTCAGTCTCACTTGGTCACTCTGTTGTCACCGCCATGCTGTGACAGGGTAAAATTATATGTGCTTCACCTGCTACCTCAGTCTAACTTGGTCACTGTAGGTTCACCGCCATGCTGTGTCAGGGTAAATTTTTGGATGGTTCACCTGCTACCTCAGTCTCACTTGGTCACTCTGGGTTCACCGCCATGCTGTGTCAGGGTAAAGTTTTGGGTGGTTCACCTGCTACCTCAGTCTCACTTGGTCACTCTGTTGTCATCGCCATGCTGTGTCAAGGTAAAATTTTATGTGGTTCACCTGCTACCTCAGTCTCACTTGAACACCGATACATCTGTGAAATACCAGCAATTGCTGGCCACAGGAATGACAAATACTAAATAATATGCCAAAATGAACATTTTGGCGTATTACTCAGTCTCACTTGGTCAATCTATTGTGACCGCCATGCTGTGTCAGGGTAAAATTTTATGTGATTCACCTGCTACCTCAGTCTAACTTGGTCACTGTAGGTTCACCGCCATGCTGTGTCAGGATAAATTTTTGGGTGGTTCACCTGCTACCTCAGTCTCACTTGGTCACTCTGTTGTCACCACCATGCTGTGTCAGGCTAAAATTTTATGTGCTTCACCTGCTACCTCAGTCTCACTTGGTCACTCTGTTGTCACTGCCGTGCTGTGTCTGGGTAAAATTTTATGTGCTTCATCTGATTCCTCAGTCTTACTTGGTCACTGTGAGTTCACCACCATGCTGTGTCTGGGCAAAATTTAATGTCATTCACATGCTATCTCAGTCTCACTTGGTCAGTCAGTTGTCACCGCCATGCTGTGTCAGGGTAAAATTTTATGTGCCTTACGTACTACCTTAGTCTAACTTGATCACTCTGTTGTCACCACAATGCTGTGTCAGGGTAAAATTTTATGTGCTTCACCTGCTACCTCAGTCTCACTTGGTCACTCTGTTGTCACCGCCATTCTGTGTCAGGGTAAAATTTTATGTGCTTCACCTGCTACCTCAGTCTAACCTGGTCCCTCTGTTGTCACCACCATGCTATGTCAGGGTAAAATTTTATGTTCTTTACCTGCTACCTCAGTCTCACTTGCTCACTCTGTTGTCACTGCCATTCTGTGTCAGGGTAAAATTTTATGTCGTTCACTTGCTACCTCAGTCTAACTTGGTCACTCTGTTGTCAACGCCATGCTGTGTCAGGGTAAAATTTTATGTGGTTCATCTGCTACCTTAGTCTAACTTGATCACTCTGTTGTCACCGCCATGCTGTGTCAGGGTAAAATTTTATGTGCCTTACCTACTACCTCAGTCTAACTTGGTCACTCTGTTGTCACCACAATGCTGTGTTAGGGTAAAATTTTATGTGCTTCACCTACTACCTCAGTCTCACTTGGTCACTCTGTTGTCACCGCCATTGTGTGCCAGGGTAAAATTTTATGTGGTTCACCTGCTACCTCAGTCTCACTTGGTCACTATGGGTTCACTGCCATGTTGTGTCAGGGTAAATTTTTAGGTGGTTCACCTGCTACCTCAGTCTCATTTGGTCACTCTGTTTCACCGCCATGCTGTGTCAGGGTAAAATTTTATGTGCTTCACCTGCTACCTCAGTCTAAACTGGTCCCTCTGTTGTCACCACCATGCTGTGTCAGAGTAAAATTTTATGTTCTTCACCTGCTTCCTCATTCTCACTTGGTCACTCTGTTGTCAATGCCATGCTGTGTCAGGGTGAAATTTATGTCGTTCACCTGCTACCTCGTCTCAC
The DNA here is from genome assembly GCA_900303285.1 of Rhinella marina. Classification (NCBI taxonomy): domain Eukaryota; kingdom Metazoa; phylum Chordata; class Amphibia; order Anura; family Bufonidae; genus Rhinella; species Rhinella marina. The sequence continues at coordinate 18,932 of ONZH01013710.1, forward strand.
TTGGTCACTCTGTTGTCACCGCCATGCTGTGTCAGGGTAAAATTTGATGTGCTTTATCTGCTTCCTCAGTCTCACTTGGTCACTCTGAGTTCCCCATCATGCTGTGTCTGGGTAAAATTTTATGTCGTTCACATGCTTTCTCAGTCTCACTTGGTCAATCAGTTGTCACCGCCATGCTGTGTCAGGGTAAAATTTTATGTGCCTTACGTACTGCCTCAGTCTAACTTGATCACTTTTTTGTCACCACCATTCTGTGTCAGGGTAAAATTTTATGTGGTTCACCTACTACCTCAGTCTCACTTGGTCACTCTGTTGTCACCGCCATGCTGTGTCAGGGTAAAATTTTAAGTGCCTTACCTGCTACCTAAGTCTAACTTGGTCACTCTGGGTTCACCGCCATGCTGTGTCAAGGTAAATTCTTGGGTGGTTCACCTGCTACATCAGTCTAACTTGGTCACTCTGTGTCACGCCATGCTGTGTCAGGGTAAAATTTATTTGCATCACCTGCTACCTCATCTCACTTGGTCACTCTGTGTCACGCCATTCTGGTCAAGGTAAAATTTTATGTGCCTACCTGATACCTCAGTCTAACATTGGTCACTCTGTTCTCACCGCCATGCTGTTCAGGTAAAATTTTATGCTTCACCTGCTACCTCAGTCTAACTTGCACTCTTGATCACCGCATGCAGTGTCAGGGTAAATTTGGGTGGTTCACCTGCTACTCAGTCTTAGTGGTCACTCTGTTGTCACGCCATGCTGT
>ONZH01013711.1:0-47392 GCA_900303285.1 Rhinella marina
TCACCTCTTGGGCCTCCACAAAATTTTTAACAGGTCTCACCTTCTTGGGCCTCCACATAATTTTAAAGAGGTCCTCACCTCTTGGCCTCCACAAAATTTTAAGAGGTCTCACCTCTTGGGCCTCCCAATTAAGAGGTCTCCCTCTGACCTCCAAATCTTAGGGTCTCACCTGGCTCCACAAATGTTTAAGAGGTGTCACCTCTTGGGCCTCCACATAATTTTTAACAGGTCTCACCTCTTGGGCCTCCACATAATTTTAAGAGGTCTCACCTCTTGGGCCTCCACAAAATGTTTAAGAGGTCTCACCTCTTGGGCCTCCACAAAATCTTTAAGAGGTCTCACCTCTTGGGCCTGCACAAAATGTTTAAGAGGTCTCACCTCTTGGGCCTCCACATAATTTTAACAGGTCTCACCTCTTGGGCCTCCACATAATTTTAAAGAGGTCTCAGCTCTTGGGCCTCCACATAATTTTTAAGAGGTCTCACCTCTTTAGCCTCCACACAATTTTTTAAGACGTCTCACCTCTTGGGCCTCCACAAAATCTTCCATGAGCCTCTGGCCAGCCCACGGCCTCTTCCTGCCTTTTGCGGTCCTACGCATCCCTCAACATCCCCACTGCTTTACCTGCTAGACATGACACTGGGCCAGGTCGGGTCACTGACATCTCTAGCGCCAACAATTTGGGCATTTTAAGGCTTCTGCATGTGTTTGAGTTGTTTTTACATTTTAAAGAAGACATGTCTGACCACATTTCACACACACACACAATGACAATTAGGGGTGGGGTCTATTTGCTTTCCCCCTTGCCTATGCCATCTGAGGTTGTCATAGGCAACGTGATTTTAAGGGGTGCAGAATTTCATCTTCTTTTTTGTCTAGTTTGGCTTGGGGTCCATGGCAATGTAGAGGAAAGAAGGTTTCCTTGTATGGTCTCACTTTACATAGAAGTTATATTGTGTTTGGAGTGTATTGTTGAGAGGCTGTGATAGTGGCGTAATAGTGCGACTTGGGCGCGTTATATGCACCCAGACATGCTTCCCCTGCTGTCCCAGTTCCATTCCAGCAGTGTTGGCATCCTTTTCTGAGGTTTCAGGGTGGACTTGGTGACCTCCAAGTGGTCGAATTGAGATTTCCAAGTGGCGAGCATTTTTTCCCCATAGACTTTAATGGGATTCGATATTCGGTCGAATAGTCGAATTTTGCGGTCTATTCGAATCGAATTTCGAACTTTCGAATATTTCACTACTCGCTCATCTCTACATATAATCATGCACTATTTTGTCTGTGGAACCCTCACACATATGGTAGTGTATGGGTAAATGAACACCATGGGCAGAGGCGGACTGGAAAAAATACTAATAGTGGCCCCATTTTGTAGTTGGGTCCAAATTGATGGAAGGCAGGGCCAGCAATACCATATTGTGGCACATTATACCGGCCCAACAGTGCCAAATACCACAGTGCATCACAAAATACTGCCAGCAGCACAAAATAAATCTCCAAAGACTTCCACTGGTCGGCCGTGAGGAGGGCTAAAGCAGCCTCCTGGGCATCTGCCCACCGTGAAATTTCCCTGTAAGGTCTATGGTGAATCCACCCCTGACCACGGGAACCACAAAGGTGCCATCCGTGTTTGGTCCATGGTTTTCATGGATCATTGCTAGATATGAGCGAGCATACTCGTCCGAGTATCTCGCTATGCTTGAGGAAATGGCAACTTCCGCATCGTGCTTTTTTGGCGCCTATAAACTCAGCCAGGAGACTCTGCGGTACACCCAGCATCACATGGGGCCCTTACATGTCGATAGCAGGGGTTGGCTGGCCTGATCAGGTGACCCTGGAATATACTAGTGACTGGCCGCGGTGCGCGGCTCAGATGCTGTCTGGATGTCGTTAGGGATAGAGCTGCTGTGTTTCAGGGAGAGTGTTAGGGCCTGTATTTAGTTCTCTGTTAGGCAGGAATCACCCACAAAGAACCCAACAGCCCTTCTAAGGGCTAGAAGAAATTTATTTTTTGTCTCCTGGCTTGGCTGGCTGGCTGGCACTTTTTTTATTTATTGTTATATCTCAGTGATACAAATCCATTTCACACAGCAGTGTGGAACCATTCTGTGTGTCACAGTTCAGTACACTCACTACAATCCGTATTTTCTGTCCAGGTGACACTTTCTGTACGTCACTTAATTCAACCAGACTGAACAAGTTTGTGGGTTTCAGTACAGCAGGCCCATTTATTTTTTATTTTTTATATAATACACTTATATACAGAAAATGTTGAACCCCAGGGCTAAGGGTCGAGGACGAGGGCGTGGGCATGGGCGTGGGCATTCAATTACTGCAGGGGGCAGAGGCCGTGGTCCTGGGCAGGGTGAGACAGTACCTGCTGATGAGGGAGCAGGGGAACGCCGCAGAGCTACACTCCCTAGCTTCATGTCTCAACTTACAGGGACACGTGGTAGAGGACTGTTGAAACTACAACAGTGCGAACAGCTGATGTCATGGATTACGGACAATGCTTCAAGTAATTTGTCCACCAGTCAGTCTTCCACGCAGTCCACGCACGTTACCCAAGGGAGCACTCCTCTGGCTCCTCCACCTCAATCTCCTTCCCCCCAGTCTGCCCCCTCCCAGGAAAATTTGGAATGCGATCCGGCATACTCTGAGGAACTGTTTTCTGGACCCTTCCCAGAGTCACAAACCACTTCTCAGGTTGCTGCTGACCTCGTTCCCGATGCCCAAGTTTTCCAACTGTCGCAGTCTGTGGGTGATGATGATGATGATGATGACAATGTTGAGTTAGTGGAAGAAGTTTGTAAAGAGGTGTCGGACGATGAGGAGACACGGTTGTCAGACAGTGGTGAAGTTGTTGTTAGGGGAGGAATTCCGAGGGGGAAGCAGACTGAGGAATCGGAGGATGACGAGGTGATTGACCCAAGCTGGGTTGATATGCCGAGTGAAGACAGTGCTTCTGAGGCTGAGGCGAGTGCTGCACCAGAACAGGTTGTAAGAGGCAGTGGTGTGGCCAGAGGGAGAAGCAGGGCCAGAGCTGGTGCATCAGCAGCAACTGTTTCATGTAGTGAAGCTCCCGTGGCGAGGCCTAGATGTTCGCAAGTCTGGAGGTTCTTTAAAGAAAGTGAGGATGACCGACGGACTGTGGTGTGCAACCTGTGCCACACCAGGATCAGCAGGGGTGCCACCACTACTAGCCTAACCACCACCAGCATACGCATGCATATGAGTGCTAAACACCTCACTCAATGGAACCAAGGCCGTTCACCACTTCCTGCAGGTCACACCACTGCTCTTTCCCCTGTCACTCGCTGCCTCTGCTAGTCAACCCCCTTTCCAGGACCCCGGCACGAGCGCCTCCTGCCGGAAAACCACACCTTCGCCTCCACGATCCTCCACAGTGTCTATCAATGTGTCCCAGTGCAGCGTTCAGCTGTCTTTACAGCAGACGCTGGAGCACAAGAGGACATACAGTTCCACCCACCCAAATGCCCAAGCCCTCAGTCCTCCAAATTGCTTAGCCTGGAGATGCTGTCCTATAGGCTGATAGGGACCGAGGCCTTTCGCAATCTCATGGCGGTGGCTGCCCCTCAGTATTCGGTCCCCAGCCGCCACTATTTTTCCCGATGTGCCGTCCCAGCCCTACACCAGCACGTGTCACAGAACATCATCCGTGCCCTGACCAACGCTGTTTCTGAGAAGGTCCACCTAACCAAAGACACGTGGAAAAGTGCTGCCGGGCAGGGACACTATATCTCACTGACGGCACATTGGGTTAACTTGGTGGAGGCTGGGACCGAGACTGACCCTGGGGCCGCTCATGTACTGCCCACACCGAGGATTGGGGGGCCTACCTCGGTCATGGTCTCTCAGACGTACTATGCCTCCTCCTCCGACCCCTCCTCCTCCTCCTCCGAATTACCATCCGTGGGCACGACGCCTTCAGTCGGTAGCTCTAGGCGCAGCAGCAGTGCCGTGGGTAAGCGCCAGCAGGCGGTGCTCAAACTGCTGAGCTTAGGTCACAAAAGGCACACCGCCCAAGAGCTGTTACAGGGCATCACGGCGCAGACCGATGTGTGGCTGGCATCGCTGAACCTCAAGCCAGGCATGGTTGTGTATGACAACGGGCATAACCTGGTGGCGGCTCTGCAACTCGGCAGACTGACACATGTGCCATGCCTGGCCCACGTGTTCAATCTCATATTTCAGCGGTTCCTCAAGACATACCCCAATCTGTCTGATTTGCTCACCAAGGTGCGCCGCATCTGTGCGCATTTCCGCAAGTCCACCACAGATGCTGCCACTCTCAGGGCAGCACTGCGCCGCCTACAACTGCCCGCTCACCGACTGTTGTGCGACGTGCCCACGAGATGGAATTCCACATTAAACATGTTATCCAGAGTTTACCAGCAGCGCAGAGCGATTGTAGACTGCCAGATGTCATCTTCCACCAGAACTGGTAGTCAGGTCTCTCAGATTCCTCAAGTCTACAATGAGGAGTGGACGTGGATGTCTGATATCTGCCAGGTGTTGAGCAACTTTGAGGAGTCATCACTGATGGTCAGCGGCGATGCCACCATTATTAGCCTCACCATCCCGCTGCTTTGCCTGTTGAAAAACTCACTGCTCAGCATCAAGTCGGATGCTTTGCGCTTGTCACAAGAGACGGTGGAGGAAGATACGTCGCTTGATAGCCAGAGCACCCTCCGGTCTGTTTCTCAGCGCGTATCGGAGGAGGGGGATGAGGATGAGGAGGAAGAGGATAAGAATGTCTGCGAGACAGTAGAGGGAACCAGTGCTCAGTCCTTAACTCTTGAGCGTGTATGGGCTGAAGAGGAGGACTTGGAGGAGGAGGAGGAAATGGAGAGTCAGGCCAGTGAGGAGAGGGAATTCTTACGTGTTGGGACTCTGGCGCACATGGCAGACTTCATGTTAGGCTGCCTATCCTGTGACCCTCGCGTTAGAAGCATTTTTTCAAACACCGATTACTGGGTGTTCACTCTCCTGGACCCACGGTACAAGCAGAACCTTTCCACTCTCATCCCTGCAGAGGAAAGGAGTATGAGAGTGAATAGATATCAACAGGCCCTGGTGCACAAGCTGAAACAATCCTTCCCATCTGACGCCGCTAGCGGCAGAGGGCATGGTTCTGTGGGCCAAGTAGCGGGGGAGAGGAGCCGAGCAGGCAGTTTGTCCAGCACTGGCAGGGGAAGGCTCTCCAAGGCCTTTGCCAGTTTTATGTCACCCCAGCAAGACACGGTCACCTGTCCCCAGTCTAGGCAGAGTAGGGGGGAGCTGTACAGAACGATGGTGAGGGAGTACCTAGCTGACCATACCAACGTCCGTAGCGATCACTCTGCTCCAACAACTACTGGGTTTCAAAGCTGGACACGTGGCCTGAACTGGCGCTGTACGCCTTGGAGGTGCTGGCCTGCCCTGCCGCTAGCGTGCTGTCAGAGCGGGTATTCAGTGCAGCTGGTGGCGTCATCACTGATAAGCGTACACGCCTGTCAACTGACAGCGCTGACAGGCTGACGCTTATTAAAATGAACAAAGCATGGATTTCACCGGAATTCAAATCTCCTCCGGGGGAAAGCAGCTAAAGATTAACATTACTTATGTATCCGATTCCTCTTCTCTACTCCTCCTCCTCCTCCTCCATGTCGTCTTTGCCTAACGCTGACCAAAAAAACGCCATTTTTTAGAGGTCCAACTGGCACTCTTTTACCACAATTTTTCAGGAGGGCCCCCTACAGGCCCTCTCTTCAAACAATTTTTCCAGAGGTCCACCTACAGGCCCTCTCTCCAAACAATTTTTCCGGAGGTCCACCTACAGGCCCTCTCTCCAAACAATTTTTCCGGAGGTCCACCTACAGGCCCTCTCTCCAAACAATTTTTCAGGAGGTCCACCTACAGGCCCTCTGTCCAAACAATTTTTCCGGAGGTCCACCTACAGGCCCTCTGTCCAAACAATTTTTCCGGAGGTCCACCTACAGGCCCTCTGTCCAAACAATTTTTCCGGAGGTCCACCTACAGGCCCTCTGTCCAAACAATTTTTCCGGAGGTCCACCTACAGGCCCTCTGTCCAAACAATTTTTCCGGAGGTCCACCTACAGGCCCTCTGTCCAAACAATTTTTCCGGAGGTCCACCTACAGGCCCTCTCTCCAAACAATTTTTCCGGAGGTCCACCTACAGGCCCTCTCTCCAAACAATTTTTCCGGAGGTCCACCTACAGGCCCTCTCTCCAAACAATTTTTCCGGAGGTCCACCTACAGGCCCTCTCTCCAAACAATTTTTCCGGAGGTCTTCCTACAGGCCCTCTCTCCAAACAATGTTTCTGGAGGTCCACCTACAGGCCCTCTCTCCAAACAATTTTTCCGGAGGTCCACCTACAGGCCCTCTCTCCAAACAATTTTTCCGGAGGTCCACCTACAGGCCCTCTCTCCAAACAATTTACGTCTTTTTCCTATCTTTCTCTCTCTCCAAACTATTTTTCCGGATAGCTGCCATATACGGTAATAAACTGAGAAGAATACAGAGAACACATGCCACACTTGATCAAGCTTATAATTTACGACTGTACCGGTTGATGCTAAATTTTTAAGTTGGGGTCCTGCGTCGTCATTCACTGAATTTCACTGATCTCTTCAACGTCTCCTCAAAGAACCGAATGACCATTGTGGAGAGAGTGGCACAGCTCGCCATCAAAGTGACGAACCCCAACGCCAGACTGCGCAGCGAAGAGAACGAATAAATATCTCTGTGGTTATTTGTGCTAAATAAAAGTTAAATAAACACAAAAAAAAAATTGATCTGTTCCTGTGCCTGATCCACCCAAGTTGAATCTGTCCCATCATGAGAAAGTCCCCCCAAGAAGTCCCCACTGTAACTTGCTTCCCATACAACTAACTCACCCCCCGACACCTGTGTCTCGCCATTGTCTACCACCTCCTCAGACAACACTGGTAAATCCCCACTCTCAGCACACGGAGACTGCAAAAGGTCTTGCGAATTGGGGCAGAGAATGTTCTGGGGTAGCACATCAGAGAAGGGGTGACTATGGGGTTCCAGGGCGTACGTGACCACATGCAATCTCCATCCAAAAAGTCATACTGAGGCTCACCACCATGCTTTACTCTGCAATCCTATTACTGAGGCTCACCACCATGCTTTACACTGCAATCTTATTGAAAGACAGACAATCAGGGGTTCACCGCCAGGTTGTCAGGCAGCATTTTTAAGTGGGTCACCATTACCGTGTCCCTGAAAATTGCCTTGGGGTCATCGCCAGACTATTTTTATGAAAGGCCATGGGGTTCTATACACACAGTGCTGACGGAAGCCCATCAGCCTTTCTAAACACAATTGAATCTGTCCCATCATGAGAAAGTCCCCTCCAAGGAGTCCCCACTGTAACTTGCTTCCCATACAACTACCTCACCCCCCGACACCTGTGTCTCGCCATTGTCCACCACCTCCTCAGACAACACTGGTAAATCCCCACTGTCAGCACACGGAGACTGCAAAAGGTCTTGCGAATTGGGGTAGAGAATGTTCTGGGGTAGCACATCAGAGAAGGGGTGACTATGGGGTTCCAGGGAGTACGTGACCACATGCAATCTCCATCTAAAAAGTCATACTGAGGCTCACCACCATGCTTTACACTGCAATCTTATTACTGAGGCTCACCACCAGCTGGAGCAGAGGCCATTCCCGCCAGCCGGTCTGCAGAGTGTGCTGAGAAAATGGTGATCTTGCCTCTCCCTTTTCCTGAAGACTGTCCAGACTCAGTGGGGAGGAACAAGAGACACTGAAATGAACTTCATCTGCCTCCAGAAAAGGTAAGTGGAAATATTGTTTGTGTGTATTTATATATGTTTATGTATATGTGTGTGTTTGTGTGTATGTATGTATGTGTCAGGCTGGTGGCAATATGCATAAATTCTTTAAAATGGAGCATTATGTATAAATTATGTATTTTTTAGGGGTTATTTAAGGGCAGGTGCATTGTATTATTTATATCAGGGACACAGTGCATTTTGTATTATTTATATCACGGATGCAGTGCATTGTATTATGTATTTCAGGGATGCATTGCATTGTATTATGTATTTCAGGGATGCAGTGCATTGTATTACAGTATTTATTTCAGGGGAACAGTACAATGTGTTATGTATTTTAGGGGTGCAGTACAGTGTATTATATATTTCAGGTGTGCAGTGCAATGTATTATTTATTTCGGAGGCACAGTGCAATGTATTATTTATTTTGGGGGCGTAGTGCAATGTATTATTTCAGGGGCACAGAGCATTGTATTATTTATTTAAGGGGCATAAAATTTAAACCACGCCCATTTTACATATAAAAATAAACAAAAAAAGCATAATAAGTATTGTCTCCTAAAATGTCTGCTATTAAAATTCCTATGCAAAGTACCCTAGTATGCATAACCCGGGTCTTTTAGGCCCGCTAGCTTAAATGTTTGCTGTTTTCTGCAAGATTACTTTAGTTAGAATTTTGAAACTCTAAGTATTCCTCAAGTTTGTAGTTGAGAGTAATATCCAGTTGTTTATAAAGTTTTATGCGACAGGCATTTTGGTATAACAATGCTTTTTTGCAAAACCACATATTTACATAACAGGGGCCTTTTAGGCCCATATTATGTTTATCATATACCCATCAGTTTACGTGTCACAAGTTACTGTGTTATTGTAATCAGGGTTGCTGGGGAGGGGGGTGGATCATGCCTGTGTGTAGAAAGACCTGTGATAATATCATGGCTATGTGATCTTGGGAGGGAGACTGACTCCACCTTCCCGACGTCACATAGCCATGACATCATCGCAGGTCTTTCTGAACACAGTAATGAGCAATAGGAGGACAGCATACACTGTGTGCTGATTGCTGAAGGACCTGTGATGATGCCATGTGATGTTGGGAGGAAGGAGTCAGCCTCTTTGGCAAAGTGTATACCTTGTGAGCCACAAAAATCCAGACTATTGTACATCACCTAGAAGAAAGTCTAAAAGGTCAGAGCTGCAGAGGGTGAGGCAGACACACACTAGGAAAGAGTGGACAACCATGATTGTAATCATTGTTTTTCCTTTGAGTTTACTGACACCTAAGGCTACTTTCACACTAGCGTTTTAAAATTCCGGTATTGAGTTCCGTCATAGGGGCTCAATACCGGAATAAAACGCTTCAGTTTTGTCCCCATTCATTGTCAATGGGGACAAAACTGAACTGAAGACAACGGAATGCTCCTGAAAGCATTCCGCTCCGTCTTCAGACCGGAGAACCAACCGCAGCATGCTGCGGTTTGCTCTCTGGTCCAGGCATCCGCACCAAGATGGATCCAGAATGACCCCCAATGCAAGTCAATGGGGGCGGATCCATCTGGTGTGACCACAATGGTAACCGGATCCGCCCTCCATTGACTTTCAATGGAGTTCATGACGGATCCGTCACCACATACACACAATACACACATACAGACATAGACATACACATAAACATACATATACACATACAAATACACATACATACTTACATGCTCCCGGCAGGTCTTCTGAGCGCCGGAGGGACAGGTCGGCGCGCACAGATGACGATTCCACCAGGCGCCCAGCAGAGGGCGCTGTGGGGAATCGTCACCTGTGCGAGCCATCCTGCTCCTCCGGCGCTCTGGAGACCTGCCGGGAGCATGTAAGTATGTATGTGTATTTGTTTGTGTATATGTGTGTGTGTCTGTGTGTATGTATGTACTTTGTGACATGTGTGGGGCCGGAGCGCGGTTCCGGCTCCACACATGTCGCTGCGGCAGTCCTGATCCGGCAGCACCCTTCACCTGCCCGATCAGGCCTGCCGCTAGTGTGAAAGTAGCCTAAGTCAACAATGGCACATTCTTCAACTAAGGGTTTGACTGACCAAGAGATTGAAGCAATCATTTTTGAAAGTGATGATGAAAGTGAACTTTCTTTGTCTGATGAAGACTATCTGCCACCAGCTAATCACTCTGCTTCCTCGTCCAGTGATTCTTCGTCTGATGAAGAAGTGGATCCAGTAGAATTGATCATCAAATTGAACATCCAAAACTAATGTATTTTGGGACAGTACTCCTTCAATACTTGGACGTACCCTATTACATAATATTCTGAGAAAAGCTCAAGGAGGCGTAGGAAGTCCCCAATACTTGTCCACACTTGACCATGTTTTTTGTACTTTTTTCTAATGATATTGCAGATGAGGTGGTTTTATGTACAAACTTAGAAGGACGACGCATTGGTTATAGAAAAAAACAAAACATGGAAAAATATCTCAAAAGAGGGACTTTATGCTTGACTTAAACTTCTGGCAGGGTGTCAAAAATCTTGTGATGTTCCTATCATAGAATTATTTCTGGACTCACATTCTCATCCATACTACAAAGCAACAGTTAATAGATATGAGGATATTCGGAGAATCCTTCGATTTGATGATAAGCTAAATGGTTGAAAATGGATCAACTAGCACCTATTAGTTACATTTGGAATATTTTTATCAAGAATTGTAACATGCTCTACAATCCTAGTGATAATGAAAACTTGTAAAAGTTATTTATTTGAGTTCCTCCATATGATTTACACACTGGCCTAAAAGGCCCATGTTATGTGAAAGTGTAGATTTCTAACATCATGCATATAAGTGTTAAAATTCCAAAGAAAGCAAGGTTTTTCATACAATACCTTAGTTGCCCACAATACTGGTACATTTCTATATACTGTTGTGCTGAAAATCATAGCCTAATGCCCTATTCAATAAAGTTTAATCTACAGTATCCTAATGTAAACCTGACAGATGCTGTTTTGGCAAACACTCAGCTCTTAAAGATTATGAGCATGACGGCATATGGGGAGATTTTCCTAGCATATGTGCTGACTTTACATCACAGACATGATGAGAATTGAGCCTTAGCTATTAGAACTAGGCAGTTGATTAATTATCTCCAATGCATAAGGTCGGGTCTCCACTGTCATGATTTGCAAGTGATAATCTCACTAATACCTTAGAAAGGTGCACTCAATGTCTATCTTGGTAAGATCCATTTTACTGGGTCTGATGAAGTAATGGACCACTAATAACTGTATTCATGTACATGTGTCCAGACCTTTAGAAAGACCATGCTGTAGCTAGTATAGTATTTGTAGTTTTTCTGAGCAGGAGTTTTCTTTTGGAATATATGTTGATAAATATGCAGTCTAATACCTGTAGATACAGTATGCCCACATTGAGCCCCCAGTAATATGCCTCCATTGTGCCTCCAGTAATATGCCTACATTGTGCGCCTAGTAATATGACTGCACTTTGCCCCCCAGTAATATGCCCACATAATGCCCCCATAATATGCCCACACTGTGCCCCCAGTAATATGCCCACCTTGTGCCCCCCAGTAATATGCCCACATTGTGCCTCCAGTAATATGACTACATTGTGACCCCAGTAATATGCACACATTGTGCCCCCCAGTAATATTCCCACATTGGGCCCCTAGTAATATGCCTAGTTGTGTCCCCCAGTAATACGCCCACATTGCCCCAACCTGACAGATGTATGCCACAGGATACTGTTTTGGCAAACATTCAGCTCTTAAAGAATATGAGCATGATGGCATATGGGGAGATTTTCATAGCATATGTGCTGACTGCACATCACAGACATGATGAGAATTGAGCCTTAGCTATTAGAACTAGGCGTTTGATTAATTATTTCCAATGCATAAGGTCGGGTCTCCACTGTGATAATTTGCAAGTGATAATCTCACTAATACCTTAGAAAGGTGCACTCAGTGTCTATCTTGGGTAAATCCATTTTACTGGGTGTGATGAAGTAATGGACCACTAATAACTGTATTCTTGTACATGTGTCCAGACCTTTAGAAAGACCATGCTATAACTAGTATAGTTTTTGTAGTTTTTCTGAGCAGGATTTTCTATTGTTTACGTTCTTTTTGGCCAAATATGGAAAACAGTTTTCTTTTGGAATATATGTTGATAAACATGCAGTCTAATACCTGTAGACTGTATTTATATTATTTTACATATTTATATTGTAAATATATATAAATTATGTTTACATTTATATAATAGCTACAAATGTAAACAAAATTATAGATGTCAGTGGAAAGAAGGATCGGGTTGTCAGATGTCAGTGTGCTTGATCCTTTAATTTGTGGAGGAAATAATCCTCCATGTTGTGTTTGCATGTGTATGAGGAGAAGGGGATCGTGAGGTTTAGCAATAGGCTAAATAAGTATCAGAGTTAGACAATCAGAACCATGGTTGAAAAATTGCTTGTGCAAAAAATAGGTTCTCCAAGTTAAAGGGTTTCTCCATAATAAAGATGTATGGGATATCATGGACTCAAGTCCCAACCTTGAAAACTAATATTGCCAAAAATGATGGTGTTCAAGCGGCTCCGTCACCTAAATTAACCCTATTAAACTGGACATACTGCCTGGTAGGGATCATCATGCTGATTAAAACAATACCTTTCCTATATCTACATGCTAAACAGCTGCAGAATAATCTTTTTTTTAATTCATATGCAAATAAGAACTTTGAGCACCAGCAGGCGGGACTGAATCCTAAGAGCACTGTTTTGTAAGACCCCCTGTGCTCTGCCCGTCATGATTAAATGGATTAGGTAAGTATAATTTATTTTTGTTTTTTACACTATTTCTGGTTAAATTGATTCTCTACCATGAACCATAAGGAAATTCAGCTTCGCTGCAAATCAAATTTATCCTGAAATTCGTATTGAAGTCCACTTTGTGGACTTCGATTCACTCAACACTAGCTACTATGTATATTTACCCCAGCTTTATGTCTGTCAGAGTCCATGATGCTTCATTTCCGACCGCCAATTATACATTTTCTCCACTGTGGGAAGAGCTTAGTTGTGTGCACCTCCTCTCTACGTAGGCTCAATTACTGGAATTGGAGTCATGTAGAAGACTGCCATTTGTGCTGCAGTGTGGAAAATGTGTAGCAAGAGCCCATTCACATGTCTTCTTTTGAGGCCAGAATGGTGACTCAGATCCCACGCCAAAAAGAAATACAGAATCCACCTCCCATTGATTTCAAGGGGAAATTGTGTTGCCATTCACATGGCTAACAGTTTAAGGCCATGACCTTGCCAAGAAAGGAGATATCCTTTTTTGGCTCAGTGTCAGGATAGATGCCCCTGGAAGCCATGGCAGGTGACTATTCATGGTGGTCCACTTCATTCAAATTGAGAAACCATGTCAAAAAATGCAGCAGTTTCTGCCACAGAGTATACAGAGGATATTCCCTTTGCTAAATCCAGAATGGGAACTGGCTCTAACAGGAAAAAATAGGCAGCAGGAGGTCTGGGCAATGTAAAAGTATAGACACCATGTAATGGCTAATTTTTTTAGGTTATCCAGCAGGATAAACTATCAATGTATGATTGTTGGGTCCAGCCCTCCCACCAATTAGCAGAAAGAAGGGATACTAATGTTTCAATGTGCGTGTTACTGAAGCTCAGCCAATACAAGCAGAAGAGGCTGATCTGGACCAAGCTGTTCTACCAGGTGCACTATATGGACATTGCTTTGTCGGTTAGTACAGTGAAGTGCTAATAATTGGTGGGGGTCCCATTACTGAGGCTACCCCCAATGATATACAATGGTCCCTCAAGATACAATATTAATTGGTTCCAGGACGACCATTGTATGTTCAAACCATTGTAAGTTGAGTTATTGGTTCCAAAGCCCTCAAATGTCACCCAGATCAGAGAAAATGAGGATTTAAGAAAAATAAGCAGATAACTAAGACAGATAAAACAAGTCCTTACATAGAACTAGAGATGAGCGAAACATTCAAAATTTTATTCGCCGAACATTCATCAAACTTTTTATAAGATTCGTATAGTCGACGAATATACGTTATTATGTGGCGTTTAGCGAACATTCGCGCACTAATAACGAACGTTCAGTTTTAGAAGGTACGCAACTTTTTTGAACACGTACGCATGAGCGTACAAATTGAGTACAAAAATGACGGGCTTTGCTGGAGAGGAATGTTGGAGCAGGAGGAAGACCCCTGGCTACATATGGATACTGTATCAGCAGATGACAGCAGATCATCTGCTGAGACTGAGATGAGCATGCCATCCACTCCACTATGTCATCCACTTTCTCCTCCACTACAATTTTGCGCCTTGGTGGGTTAGCCCGGTGGAACAACGGCCAAGTATTGCGAATACTACAAGTAGAAGCTCCGGCTACAGGTCCTTTGGCACTGCTGCCCTGTGCCACCTCCTCCTGTTTTTTTAGAGCTTGAGGTCTGGCTGGAACTGGACCTCTTTTGCTTATCCATTCCAGACATTTTTCACTTCACTCTGTGACCCTGCAGCTGGTCTTTGTCCCTGTATCTCCCTGTCCTCCCTGTCTCTCTCTCCCTTCCTGATTAATTACTAGCCCTGCACTGGTCCTGCACTTGCCCTGCAGTATCCCTGATGTGTAATATGGATTCCCTGAACAATTACACCCCAATTTCAACAACACAGGTCTCAGAACTTCACACACAGTGCTTCTGCTCGTCTCAGCAGTCGCAGCAGAAGTGATGCGCCACTGGCTTACCGATCCTGAGCCAATCAGAGCAAGCCCTGCCCACTAGGTCAGGTGACCGTTTTCTTCCCGGTCTTTTGCACACAAATAAGGAACTAACAGTAAAGTTCGCTAATTACTTGAATTCGTACGCAAAAGCGTATAGAGTAACTTATACGTAGCATTAGCGTACAATTTATCGGACAAGTACGTAGCAAATGCGTAGAAAGCCTTAGGAACATTTTCAAATGTTAACGGAGCGAATCACCTAATATTCAGATTCGCTTCGCAGCTGAAAATTTCCAAGATTCGATACGAATCAACGAATCGACGATTAGATTCCCTCATCCCTACATATAACAGTCAGGAAAAGCTGCTAACTACAGTAGCAAGTAATACAGCTATTTTACCAGAGAAGTGGCCTTGATTGGTTGGATCTGAGTCTGAGACATTGTATGTTGAGTCTAGTTTCAACTTACGATGGGTCAGAAAAAAACATTGTATGTTGAAAATATTGTATCCTGAGGCCATTGTATCTTGATGGATCACTGTATTCATGGCTTATCTTTACGTTTGAAAATCCTAGAAAGCCCTTTAAAGAACTCTTCCTCAACGCAGGCCTCCTATAAGAATGCACTGAAGCATTTGTCATATTTTGCAAGTTTTGTATATTTTCTATATGCTGTTCTGTGTTTGAAATTGTTCAATGCCCTATTATAAAGAATGACATGGTTAAGGAAATAGTAATACAGTCTAAGTTCTATATTTTGCCCGTTGTCAAATCTGCTTTCAATGCCTCTAGCTGATACATAAGAGGACAAGGTACATATTTTGCTCGAGCATACAGTGTCATCTATTTCCCATCATTACTAAGCATATGATTTATAAAATTATAGCTTGGAAGGAAAGTGCCAGACTCATTCCCAGATGGTTAACTGGTTGCAAACATAAAGCATTTAAAGCCTAGCAGGCATTAAAAATGCAGGAAGAATAAATACTCACAAAAGAGACGTATTTCACATTTTTCTTTTTTGCCTTTGTGCATATTTAATGGATACCGTAGTGTCAACTGAATTTTGTGAACCATGGGACATGCAAATAGTGAAATTCACAGCCCCTTAAATGCTGTGACATTTTTAGTATTCAGGAGAATGACATCTTAAAGCTCTTGAAAAAAAGAGAAAAAAACTTAAAAAATGGTCATTGTTGCTTACTTTTACCATGTAAGTGGAGTAATTACAATACTGAAAAATGCAAAACTACACATAAATCCTCATTTTCTGTTGGAAATGCACTTATCACACCTTAAAAGTGGCCTCTTAAGAAATGACACAAATTTAAGAGAGGCAGCCACTGGTGCACTTCAATGGAACGAGTCGGGAGTTGGGAGTTGGCAGTCAGCCAAGCCCAGCTGTCTAATTCTGTAGACGATAATTTTTATGTAGAGATCAATCCACCTAAAAAAAAAACAGTTCTGAAATAAATTAATCTTTATTTAACAAAGCATACAACAATAAATTAATCTTTATCTGGCAAACCACACAACAAACATATATTACAACAAAAAGGTAGAAACAAAAATCATACCACTGCAATTATTTACTGAATGTTTATTTAAAACTACCTGCTTTGGTTGGCAAAAAAAAAAAAAAATCCTGTCCTTCTAGTCAATCCATATATTATTTCCTTTATATTTCCTATTAGGATAGATCTATGTTTATCCTGGGCAGGTACTGTATATAAATGCAATTTCTGTTGATCTTCCAACCACATCTGCTGGCAGTATATTCCAAGCATCTACTGCTCTTTCAGTAAAATAATACTTTCTGACATTACTTTTGAGTGTTTCCCCCAACCAGTGGCGTACAAAGAGAAATAAGGGCCCCATACCAAGGATCAAACCAGCCCCACCACACAGGATAGAAGGGTTTCTGCCCAAACCCCTTTCAATGACCCTTAGACCATTTTCCCACTGCCTCATTTGCTAAAAGTTGTTCCTTTAGAGCAGTGATGCCCAGCTTACGAAGCTGTGTCATGTGGCCCGCGCAGTGACCCGAGGCCGGACACACTTAGGCAGCTGCACTGATCGATTTACTTGTGTAATACCGGGATATTAAAGGGTTTCTGTCATCAGAATTTAGCCTACAAAACCGAGTGTCATTTGCAAATCGCAAATGACACCTGATGACAGAAAGCCTTCTTTTATAGAAATCTGTACGGTAGTTTTTGTTAAAATAACGTTTTTATAATATGCTAATTAGGCCCCCTAAGTGCAGTAGGTGTGAACCCTGCACCTAGGAGCGGCCGTAATAACGCCCCTTACCCCTCCTCCCTTGCGTTGATTGACAGGGCCGGGCAGCCATCTCTTTCGTCTCCCGGCCCTGTACGATCGCGAAATCCCGCGCCTGCGCATTGCGATAAGCAATCCGCGCATGCGCATTGATGAAGCCGGGACCCGGGCGGCCGCCGGCTCTCAACGCGTGTGCGCAGATTGCTTATCGCAATGCGCAGGCGCGGGATTTCGCGATCGTACAGGGCCGGGAGACGAAACAGATGGCTGCCCGGCCCTGTCAATCAACGCAAGGGAGGAGGGGTAAGGGGCGTTATTACGGCCGCTCCTAGGTGCAGGGTTCATGCCTACTGCACCTAGGGGGCCTAATTAGCATATTATAAAAACGCTATTTTAACAAAAACTACCGTACAGTTTTCTATAAAAGAAGGCTTTCTGTCATCAGGTGTCATTTGCGATTTGCAAATGACACTCGGTTTTGTAGGCTAAATTCTGATGACAGAAACCCTTTAAGAAACAGCGATCTGGCTATATCACTGTTTCCAAATAACCAGTGTATTTCGTGACTTCTGCCCCTGCATCCTACCATGTCTTGACAATTAGTGCCGGCAGCGGCCACCCCAGGCTCCTCCTTGCTCACCTCGCTGAAGTCTCCACCCACTGAAAGCTAAGCAGGAGTGGGAAAAGTCTTTCAGCTCCCACCCCCACAGAGTTCGCTGCGAGTACAAGAAGAAGGAGGAGGACAGACACGGGCTGCCCTAAAAGATAGCCGGACTGTTTTCAATTAAAGGTCTGTCTATCAAGAATTCAACATGTATGTGGGCCCTGTCTGACTGGCCTACTCCTTTATGCCTGCCCATACATGAGCAACAAGATGGTGGCCACAAGACATTGTTATACTGAGGGGAGGGGGGCCTTGTGGCTGCCCCCATACAGTATAATGTCTCCTTGTGGCCCTCATACATTACAAAGTGTCCTTGTGGCCCCCATACAGTATAGCGTCTCCTTATGGCTGCCCCCATATTTGTATAATGTCTCCTTGTGTCCGCCCTCATACAGTATAATGGCACGTTGTGACTACCCCCATACAGTATAATAGCTCCTTGTGGCTGCCCCATACATTATAAAGTGTCCTTGTGGCTCCCATACAGTATAACATCTCCTTGTGGCTGCGCCCATACAATATAACATCTCCTGGTGGCTGCCCCATACAGTATAACGTCTCCTTGTGGCCCCCATACAGTATGACATCTCCTTGTGGCTGCCCCCATACAGTATAACATCTCCTTGTGGCTGCCCATATACAGTATAATTTCTCCTTGTGGCTGCCCCATACAGTATAACGTCTCCTTGTGGCTGCCCCCATACAGTGACTGGTAAGGTGTGGTAGTGGTGGGTAGTATCTTTTACTAAGTCTGTTGCCCATTTGTGGAGAAATTTTCTTGCATTTCACTCCTTAGTCTTGCTATGTGCAGATATGTGCCCCTTCACAGTAGTAATGACCAGATGTCCCCCCCTCACTGTCGTGAAGTGCAGATATGTGCCCTCTTCACAGTGGTAATGTTAACATGCCTCCTTCACAGTGTTAATGCCCAGATGTGTCCCCTTTACAGTAAAAAGTGCCCAAATATGCCCCATTCACAGTAAAAATGCCCAGATATTTGCCCCTTCACAGTTGTTATGTTCACACATGCCCCCGCACAGTGTTTGCATTTCTTTCTGGCAAAGCAACCTGGTTCAGGCCCGCAAAATTTACACCGTGTCTAGTGCGGCCCTCAGGCGAAAAATGGTTGGGCACCACTGCTTTAGAGGATCCTGACCAAGTTTTTACCTCCAGTAGATGAGGAGATAATCCCAACTAAGACTGGGCCCCCTCTTGCCGTCGCATGGTAGTTACACCCCTGCCTTCAACTACTTTGAGATAGTGCCCCCGGTTCTTGTATAGCGTTTCTTATTAAAAACACTTCCTTCCTGAACCTTGTTTAAAACTTTGGCGTATTTAATGGTTTCAAACATGTTTTCCCTTTCTCTTCTTTCCTCTAGGCTACACAAAATAAGTTCTTTACGGTAAGTCTTTCCTGTTTATGTTTTAGACATTCCAACATTTTTGTGGCCTTTCTTCGGACCCGTTCCAACCACACTTTTGAGTCATTTTAAAGCTTTTAGAAATCACTCCTTCTAAATCCTTCTCTTCTGAAACTCTAGCTAACATAGAACTGGAGCTACAATCCTCAGATAGAGGAAACTTTCTCCCCAAGGACATATTTATTTACTCTTGGAAACATTACTATTAGAGATGAGCGAGCACTAAAATGCTCGGGTGCTCGTTATTCGAGTCAAATTTTTCCCGATGCTCGGGTGCTCGTTTTGAATAACGAATCCCATTGAAGTCAATGGGAGACTCGAGCATTTTTGCAGGGGACCAAGGCTCTGCCTAGGGAAGGCTGGGTGAAAACCTGGAAACCTCAGAAAATGATGGAAACACCACGGAAATGGACAGGAAACAGCAGGGGCAGCATGCATGGATGCCTCTGAGGCTGCTTAATCCCACCATTACCCCAAATTCTCAGGCAACAGCCTGGTGGTTACCCTCATGGCAATTGTGCTCACCCAGACCAAGAAAGGCGAGGCAAATACCCATCACATGTTAGGGAAGCACCCAACTAGGTGCAACGAAGGTCCATCACCGCCTGCAGGTGACACCACTGCTCATGCTGGCACTGCAGTTGACATCAAGTTTAGTATCTGTTCTTATCAGTTGCTGTGGCTGTTGGTGGTATAGTGGTGAGCATAGCTGCTTCCCAAGCAGTTGACCCGGGTTCAATTCCTGTCTATCGCAGGAGGCAATTAAAAGAAGATCTAAAAAAAAATCCGTACAATATCTAATACGTCCCCTACCCGGGTAAATTGTTTGGAGAGAGGGCCTGTAGGTGGGGGGGAATGGGGTTTTGCTGGAAGAGCCAGAGGGGGGCTAACGTGTGTGGTGGTGACAACAGCCGGAATGGATTTTGAAAAACTGTAGCATCAACCGGTATGGTATCGATTCTTCTCAGTTTAATACGGTATACGTCCCCTATCTTGGGACCCTATATTTCATGGATTTTTCGACCACGGAAAATGGAAAAAGAGCTTGCTCTGGCCAGGGGAGTGTCTTTCCCACTGCAGCTAAGGGGACGTGTCCATGCTCTGCCTATCACAGGTCAGGAGGGAAATAAAAGAAGAACCAAAAAAAAATCTGTACAATATCTAAGCCGTCCCCTATCCGGGTAAATTGTTTGTAGAGAGGGCCTGTAGGTGGGGGGCAGGCTGGGGGGAAGGAGGTTTCGCTGGAAGAGCCAGAGGAGTGCCCCCTAGGCTAGCGTGTGTGGTGGTGACAACAGCCGGAATGGATTTGGAAAAACTGTCACATCAACCGGTATGGTATCTATTCTTCTCAGTTTAATACCGTATACGTCCCCTATCTTGGGACCCTATATTTCATGGATTTTTCGACCACGGAAAATGGAAAAAGAGCTTGCTCTGGCCAGGGTAGTGTCTTTCCCACTGCAGCTAAGGGGACGTGTCCATGCTCTGCCTATCACAGGTCAGGAGGCAATTTAAAGAAGAACAAAAAAAAACATCAGTACAATATCTAATACGTCCCCTATCTGGGTAAATTGTTTGGAGAGAGGGCCTGTAGGTGGGGGGCAGGCTGGGGGGAAGAAGGTTTCGCTGGAAGAGCCAGAGGAGTGCCTAGCGTGTGTGGTGGTGACAACAGCCGGAATGGATTTGGAAAAACTCTAGCATCAACCGGTATGGTATCGATTCTTCTCAGGAAAAATTGTTTGGACAGAGGGCCTGTAGGTGGCCCTCCTGAAAAATTGTTTGGACAGAGGGCCCGCCGTTAGGCAAAGACGATATGGAGGAGGAGGAGTAGGAGGAGTAGAGAAGAGGAATTGGATACATAAGTTATTTAAATCTTTAGCTGCTTTCCCCCGGAGGAGATTTGAATTCCGGTGAAATCCATGCTTTGTTCATTTTAATAAGCGTCAGCCTGTCAGCGCTGTCAGTTGACAGGCGTGTACGCTTATCGGTGATGACGCCACCAGCTGCATTGAATACCCGCTCTGACAGCACGCTAGCGGCAGGGCAGGCCAGCACCTCCAAGGCGTACAGCGCCAGTTCAGGCCACGTGTCCAGCTTTGAAACCCAGTAGTTGTATGGAGCAGAGTGATCGCTACGGACATTGGTATGGTCAGCTAGGTACTCCCTCACCATCTTTCTGTACAGCTCCCCCCTACTCTGCCTAGACTGGGGACAGGTGACAGTGTCTTGCTGGGGTGACATAAAAGTGGCAAAGGCCTTGGAGAGCGTTCCCCTGCCAGTGCTGGACAAGCTGCCTGCTCGCCTCCTCTCCCCCGCTACTTGGCCCACAGAACCATGCCCTCTGCCGCTAGCGGCGTCAGATGGGAAGAATTGTTTCAGCTTGTGCACCAGGGCCTGTTGATATCTATTCACTCTCAGACTCCTTTCCTCTGCAGGGATGAGAGTGGAAAGGTTCTGCTTGTACCGTATACGTCCGCTATCTTGGGACCCTATATTTCATGGATTTTTCGACCACGGAAAATGGAAAAAGAGCTTGCTCTGGCCAGGGGAGTGTCTTTTCCACTGCAGCTAAGGGGACGTGTCCATGCTCTGCCTATCACAGGTCAGGAGGCAATTAAAAGAAAAACAAAAAAAAACATCAGTACAATATCTAATACGTCCCCTATCCGGGTAAATTGTTTGGAGAGAGGGCCTGTAGGTGGGGGGCAGGCTGGGGGGAAGGAGGTTTCGCTTCAAGAGCCAGAGGAGTGCCCCCTGGGCTAGCGTGTGTGGTGGTGATAACAGCCGGATGTATTTAGAATGACGACGCAGGACCCCAACTTAAAAATTTCAACCGGTACAGTCGTAAATTATGAGATTGATCAAGTGTGGTATGTCTTCTATGTATACTACTCAGTTTAATACCGTATATGGCAGCTATCCGGAAAAATAGTTTGGAGAGAGAGAAAGATAGGACAAAGACGTAAATTGTTTGGAGAGAGGGCCTGTAGGTGGACCTCCGGAAAAATTGTTTGGAAAGAGGGCCTGTAGGTGGCCCTCCTGAAAAATTGTTTGGACAGAGGGCCTGTAGGTGGACCTCCGGAAAAATTGTTTGGACAGAGGGCCTGTAGGTGGACCTCCGGAAAAATTGTTTGGACAGAGGGCCTGTAGGTGGCCCTCCTGAAAAATTGTTTGGACAGAGGGCCTGTAGGTGGCCCTCCTGAAAAATTGTTTGGACAGAGGGCCTGTAGGTGGCCCTCCTGAAAAATTGTTTGGACAGAGGGCCTGTAGGTGGACCTCTGGAAAAATTGTTTGGACAGAGGGCCTGTAGGTGGACCTCCGGAAAAAATTGGTTTGGACAGAGGGCCTGTAGGTGGACCTCCGGAAAAATTGTTTGGACAGAGGGCCTGTAGGTGGACCTCCGGAAAAATTGTTTGGACAGAGGGCCTGTAGGTGGACCTCCGGAAAAATTGTTTTGAAGAGAGGGCCTGTAGGTGGATCTCCGGAAAAATTGTTTGGACAGAGGGCCTGTAGGTGGACCTCCGGAAAAATTGTTTGAAGAGAGGGCCTGTAGGTGGACCTCTGGAAAAATTGTTTGGACAGAGGGCCTGTAGGTGGACCTCTGGAAAAATTGTTTGGACAGAGGGCCTGTAGGTGGCCCTCTGGAAAAATTGTTTGGACAGAGGGCCTGTAGGTGGACCTCCGGAAAAATTGTTTGGACAGAGGGCCTGTAGGTGGACCTCCGGAAAAATTGTTTGGACAGAGGGCCTGTAGGTGGCCCTCCTGAAAAATTGTGGTAAAAGAGTACCAGTTGGACCTCTGAAAAATGGCGTTTTTTTGGTCACCGTTAGGCAAAGACGATATGGAGGAGGAGGAGGAGTAGGAGGAGTAGAGAAGAGGAATTGGATACATAAGTTATTTAAATCTTTAGCTGCTTTCCCCCGGAGGAGATTTGAATTCCGGTGAAATCCATGCTTTGTTCATTTTAATAAGCGTCAGCCTGTCAGCGCTGTCAGTTGACAGGCGTGTACGCTTATCGGTGATGACGCCACCAGCTGCACTGAATACCCGCTCTGACAGCACGCTAGCGGCAGGGCAGGCCAGCACCTCCAAGGCGTACAGCGCCAGTTCAGGCCACGTGTCCAGCTTTGAAACCCAGTAGTTGTATGGAGCAGAGTGATCGCTACGGACGTTGGTATGGTCAGCTAGGTACTCCCTCACCATCTTTCTGTACAGCTCCCCCCTACTCTGCCTAGACTGGGGACAGGTGACAGTGTCTTGCTGGGGTGACATAAAAGTGGCAAAGGCCTTGGAGAGCGTTCCCCTGCCAGTGCTGGACAAGCTGCCTGCTCGCCTCCTCTCCCCCGCTACTTGGCCCACAGAACCATGCCCTCTGCCGCTAGCGGCGTCAGATGGGAAGAATTGTTTCAGCTTGTGCACCAGGGCCTGTTGATATCTATTCACTCTCATACTCCTTTCCTCTGCAGGGATGAAAGTGGAAAGGTTCTGCTTGTACCGTGGGTCCAGGAGAGTGAACACCCAGTAATCGGTGTTTGAAAAAATTCTTCTAACGCGAGGGTCACAGGATAGGCAGCCTAACATGAAGTCTGCCATGTGCGCCAGAGTCCCAACACGCAAGAATTCCCTCTCCTCACTGGCCTGACTCTCCATTTCCTCCTCCTCCTCCTCCAAGTCCTCCTCTTCAGCCCATACACGCTCAAGAGTTAAGGACTGAGCACTGGTACCCTCTACTGTCTTGCCGACATTCTCCTCCTCTTCCTCCTCATCCTCATCCCCCTCCTCCGATACACGCTGAGAAACAGACCGGAGGGTGCTCTGTCTATTAAGCGACGTATCTTCCTCCACCGTCTCTTGTGACAAGCGCAATGCATCCGACTTGATGCTGAGCAGTGAGTTTTTCAACAGGCTAAGCAGCGGGATGGTGAGGCTGATAATGGTGGCATCGCCGCTGACCATCTGTGTTGACTCCTCAAAGTTGCTCAACACCTGGCAGATATCAGACATCCACGTCCACTCCTCATTGTAGACTTGAGGAATCTGAGTGACCTGACTACCAGTTCTGGTGGAAGTTGACATCTGGCAGTCTACAATCACTCTGCGCTGCTGGTAAACTCTGGATAACATGTTTAATGTGGAATTCCATCTCGTGGGCACGTCGCACAACAGTCGGTGAGCGGGCAGTTGTAGGCGGCGCTGCGCTGCCCTGAGAGTGGCAGCATCTGTGCTCAACTTGCGGAAATGCGCACAGATGCGGCGCACCTTGGTGAGCAAATCAGACAGATTGGGGTATGTCTTGAGGAACCGCTGAACTATGAGATTGAACACGTGGGCCAGGCATGGCACATGTGTCAGTCTGCCGAGTTGCAGAGCTGCCACCAGGTTACGCCCGTTGTCACACACAACCATGCCTGGCTTGAGGTTTAGCGGTGCCAGCCACACATCGGTCTGCGCCGTGATGCCCTGTAACAGCTCTTGGGCGGTGTGCCTTTTGTGACCTAAGCTCAGCAGTTTGAGCACCGCCTGCTGGCGCTTACCCACGGCTCTGCTGCTGCGCCTAGAGCTACCGACTGAAGGCGCCGTGCCCACGGATGGTAATTCGGAGGTGGAGGAGGAGGAGGGGTCGGAGGAGGAGGAGGCATAGTACGTCTGAGAGACCGTGACTGAGGTAGGCCCCGCAATCCTTGGTGTGGGCAGTACATGAGCGGCCCCAGGGTCATTCTCGGTCCCAGCCTCCACCAAGTTAACCCAATGTGCCGTCAGTGAGATATAGTGTCCCTGCCCGGCAACACTTGTCCACGTGTCCGTGGTTAGGTGGACCTTCTCAGAAACAGCGTTGGTCAGGGCACGGATGATGTTCTGTGACACATGCTGATGTAGGGCTGGGACGGCACATTGGGAAAAATAGTGGCGGCTGGGGACCGAATACCGAGGGGCAGCCACCGCCATGAGATTGCGAAAGGCCTCGGTCTCTACCAGCCTATAGGGCAGCATCTCAAGGCTAAGCAATTTGGAGATGTGGACGTTGAGGGCTTGGGCATGTGGGTGGGTGGAACTGTATTCCTCTTGCACTCCAGCGTCTGCTGTAAAGACAGCTGAACGCTGCGCTGGGACACGTTGGTGGACACTGTGGAGGATCGTGGAGGCAAAGGTGTGGTTTTCCGGCGGGAGGCGCTCATGCCGGGGTCCTGGGCAGGGGGTTGACTAGCAGAGGCAGCGAGTGACGCAGGGGGTTGACTAGCAGAGGCAGCGAGTGACACAGGGGAAGGAGCAGGTGTTGTGACCCACAGGAGGTGGTGAACGGCCTTGGTTCCATTGAGTGGGGTGTTTAGCACTCATATGCCTGCACATGCTGGTGGTGGTTAGGCTAGTAGTGGTGGCACCCCTGCTGATCCTGGTGTGGCACATTTAAAAGAACCTGCAGACTTGCGAACATCTAGGCCTCGCCACGGGAGCTTCACTACGTGAAACAGTTGCTGCTGATGCACCAGCTCTGGCCCTGCTTCTCCCTCTGGCCACACCACTGCCTCTTACAACCTGTTCTGGTGCAGCACTCGCCTCCGCCTCAGAAGCACTGTCTTCACTCGGCATATCAACCCAGCTTGGGTCAGTCACCTCGTCATCCTCCGATTCCTCAGTCTGCTCCCCCCTTGGAATTCCTCCCCTAACAACAACTTCACCACTGTCTGACAACCGTGTCTCCTCATCGTCTGACACCTCTTTACAAACGTCTTCCACTAACTCAACATTGTCATCATCATCATCACCCACAGACTGCGACAGTTGGAAAACTTGGGCATCGGGAACGAGGTCAGCAGCAACCTGAGAAGTGGTTTGTGACTCTGGGAAGGGTCCAGAAAACAGTTCCTGAGAGTATGCCGGATCGCATTCCAAATTTTCCTGGGAGGGGGCAGACTGGGGGATAGGAGGTTGAGGTGGAGGAGCCAGAGGAGTGCTCCCTTGGGTAACGTGGATGGACTGCGTGGAAGACTGACTGGTGGACAAATTACTTGAAGCATTGTCCGCAATCCACGAGATCAGCTGTTCACACTGTTGTGGTTTCAACAGTCCTCTACCACGTGTCCCTGTAAGTTGAGACATGAAGCTAGGGAGTGTAGCTCTGTGGCGTTCCACAGCTTCCTCATCAGCAGGTACTGTCTCACCCTGCCCAGGACCATGGCCTCTGCCCCCTGCAGTAATTGAATGCCCACGCCCTCGTCCTCGACCCTTAGCCCTGGGGGTTCAACATTTTCTGTATAAGTGTATGATATAAAAAAAATAAATAAACGGGCCTGGTGTACTGAAACCCACAAACTTGTTCAGTCTGGTTTAATTAAGTGACGTACAGAAAGTGTCACCTGGACAGAATATACGGATTGGAGTGAGTGTGCTGAACTGTGACACCCAGAAAGGTTACACGCAGCTGAGTAAAATGGATATGTATCACTGAGCTAAAACAACAAAAAAAATAATTTTTTTATATATTTTGTTTTTTAATATTTTTTTTAGTTTAGTTTTTTTGGGAACGTGACGTGCAGGAACTATCGGAGACCTAACTCACACCCTGTTAACGGTGGCTATTTAGACTGCGACCCAGACAAATGTCGCACAGAGATTTTTAGGATCAAGCTGTATACGTTATTGGTAGCAAATGACTTGGTTGTATCTGTGACGTACAGAAAGTGTCACCTGGACAGTATATACGGATTGGAGCGAGTGTGCTGAACTGTGACACACAGAAAGGTTACACGCAGCTGACTAAAATGGATTTGTATCACTGAGCTAAAACAACAAAAAAAATAATTTTTTTTTTTTTTTAGTTTAGTTTTTTTTGGAACGTTACCTGCAGAAACTATCGTAGAGCTGACTGACACCCTACTGACGGTGGCTATTTAGACTGCGACCCAGACAAATGTCGCACAGAGATTTTTAGGATCAAGCTGTATACGTTATTGGTAGCAAATGACTTGGTTGTATTCTGTGACGTACAGAAAGTGTCACCTGGACAGTATATACGGATTGGAGCGAGTGTGCTGAACTGTGACACACAGAAAGGTTACACGCAGCTGAGTAAAATGGATTTTTATCACTGAGCTAAAACAACAAAAAATAATTTTTTTATATATTTTGTTTTTTATATATTTTTTTAATTTTGTTTTTTTGGGAACGTGACGTGCAGGAACTATCGGAGACCTAACTCACACCCTGTTAACGGTGGCTATTTAGACTGCGACCCAGACAAATGTCGCACAGAGATTTTTAGGATCAAGCTGTATACGTTATTGGTAGCAAATGACTTGGTTGTATTCTGTGACGTACAGAAAGTGTCACCTGGACAGTATATACGGATTGGAGCGAGTGTGCTGAACTGTGACACACAGAAAGGTTACACGCAGCTGACTAAAATGGATTTGTATCACTGAGCTAAAACAACAACAAAATAATTTTTTTTTTATATTTTTTTTTTAGTTTAGTTTTTTATGGAACGTGACCTGCAGAAACTATCGTAGAGCTGACCCACACCCTACTGACGGTGGCTATTTAGACTGCGACCCAGACAAATGTCGCACAGAGATTTTTAGGATCAAGCTGTATACGTTATTGGTAGCAAATGACTTGGTTGTATTCTGTGACGTACAGAAAGTGTCACCTGGACAGTATATATGGATTGGAGTGAGTGTGCTGAACTGTGACACACAGAATGGTTCCACACTGCTGTGTGCAATGGATTTGTATCACTGAGATATAACATAAAAAAAAAGGGGGTTATATATGGCGATAGCTGCACTACTAGTGCCAGCCAGCCAGCCAAGCCAGGAGACAAAAAAAAAATGTCTTCTAGCCCTTAGAAGGGCTGTTGGGTTCTTTGTGGGTGATTCCTGCCTAACAGAGAACTAAATGCAGGCCCTAACACTGTCCTTGAAAGGCAGCAGCTCTATCCCTAACGACATCCAGACGGCATCTGAGCCGAGGACCGCGGCCAGTCACTAGTATATTCCAGGGTCACCTGATCAGGCCAGCCAACCCCTGCTATCGACATGTAAGGGCCCCACGTGATGCTGGGTGTACCGTAGAGTCTCCTGGCTTGTGATTGGCTGTGTTTATAGGCGCCAAAAAAGCACGATGCGGAAGTTGCCATTTCCTCGAGTATGGCGAGATACTCGTCCGAGCAGCGAGCACTTACGAGTACCTAAATACTCGAACGAGCACCAAGCTCGGACGAGTATGCTCGCTCATCTCTAATTACTATAGTTTTTATTGTTTTGATCGTATGATATGATTTTGATCGTTGATTTAAAAAAATTACAAAATCATTATTTAATACATGGTGTAAATCAGATTTTATATTTAATCAATGGATACGGAATAAGCATTTTATCAAAGGGGTCTGGCCATTAGGACCCTCACCTATCAAAAAACATTGATTGCTTTTTTTCCAAATGAAAGAGACAGGTCAACCATGTGCACTACACTCCATACAGTTTTAATGGCACTGGTGGAGATAGCCAAATGTTTTACATAGCTATCTCCCACTGTACTACAGAGAATGAATGGGCCAGCAGTGGTCATATACAACCTGCCAATCCATTCATCTAGGGGAACCAGATTCCTGTTCTTGTTTCCGTTGGGATCTAAGCAGTTGCATCCTCTCTGATTAGATTTTTATTCTCTATTCTTGGTGGACACAGCCCATTTACGGCCTACAGCCTACAAGAGGGCAGGTCTCCAGCATAAGCAGGCATTACACTTGCCTGGACCATCCTGAAGACCTCTATGTCTCTCTTATGGCTATAGACCTCAACTAGTAGTTGCAAGTAGATGCAACTTGAGTTGCTTTTTTATTTTTTTAGGAGCTCTTGGTTAGATACTGTTGGGAGGCACAATTATTTTCAGGGGCACTATACTACAATTTTTTGTGACAATAGTAGCCATCCTTGAATGAAACCCTCTTCTGGCTTCAGAACTCTTGCAGTGCAGTATGGCAATATTCACCCTTATCTGATACTTGCTTCATCTCTCCGTGATGAAGGACTGGCTTCATCTCTGGCAGTTTACAGGCTGCTTTCCTCCCACAGGCAGAAGACATACTATTAACAGTCTCTTCCCCCAGATTATGGAACCCCTATACAGACTTTAAACTTAAACATCATAACTACTGATGGTCCAGAATGTGCTAAATATGCATTCTAAGCATTAAAGAGTATCTTCCGCAGGACTAACCCTAATAAACCAGGCATACTGCCTTTTATGGTCGATCCTGGTGATTAAGATGATATTTGTCTTGTGAAAATGACTAGTATTCCTTAGACAAATGAGGGATGCAGTGCACTGAGGATGTGGCGGCCCTCAGTGCACCTCTTGGAAAGCTAAAAAGCTGAGACACAAAGAAAAAAGTATTTTTTCCTCCAGAACACCATGACCAATTTTCACAAGACATCGGGATAAACCCTACCAGGCAGTACATCTGGTTTGGTCTTGCTTTTTAACACAACTAATTGTGGGATGTGCAGAGTAAGCTCCACTGCTTGCTCTCATATTTACTGAGATACTTTCAACTCCACGGCCACTATATTTTTTAACACACTTTATTTATCTATTTTTTAAGTATTGTACTATCTAATGTGTATCTGTCAAACCTAAACACATGTCTCTGTGCTCTCCTGTATTACTACGATGGTTTATAATCAACTTGCAGATGTGAGGTATACATTTTGGGGATAGAGGAGTTGTCCAGATATGGCCAGGCGTTTTCACATGGGCTTTCCTCCACAAAGGAACTTTTTTATGAGTACACACTATAGTCATATGTAGTGATGAGCTAGCATGCTCGGCCGAACTCGATGTTCGGCCGAGCATGCCGGCGCTTGGGTCCACTCGGTGTTCGGCCGAACACCGAGTGTACTCGAGTGCCATGCTTGAATCCCCTCCCCGCACCAAGACGGAGTCCCATTGACTTTAATTATGCTCGGTTGCTCGGCCGAGCACTCAAGCACCCCCGAGTGCTCGTGCAGAGCACCCGAGCACACAAGCACCTGGGTGCTCGATCATCACTAGTCATATGTAGTCACATGGTGTAACACTTGTTTAGGGGATATTTCATGACTTCGATTGCAATCAGTGGTATAGCACAGTTTGGTCATGCCCCGGATTCTCTCTTTTATTCAGGCCTATCATAGTGACAGGTTTTCTTTAAGAGGTAGGGTGTGAATCAAGTTACCATATTTATTCTGAAGAGACATTTATTCCCACAGAATGAGT
The DNA here is from genome assembly GCA_900303285.1 of Rhinella marina. Taxonomy (NCBI): domain Eukaryota; kingdom Metazoa; phylum Chordata; class Amphibia; order Anura; family Bufonidae; genus Rhinella; species Rhinella marina. The sequence continues at coordinate 30,247 of ONZH01013711.1, forward strand.
AGACTTCAGGGAGAAATTAATCAATGAGGGTCAAAACAAAGTTGCATCTGTGCAGTGCAAAGACATATATTAAAAGTCATAAAACATAATGATTCCTAGGAACTAAATGACTCAGGCAACTCAGGGACTGTGCAGACATTTCCGAAGCTAATTTGGAACATTTTATATCGGCAAGTACGTGTTTTTTCAGATATGTCCTCTTTGTGCTTGTATCTTAAGTGTACAAAACTCCAGACCAAATTATACCCTTCAAATTCTGTTGAATACTGCTACATGTCTTCTTGCAGATTACTGTAGATCAGTGACTCCATTCTCACTTTGGCACCTAAGGGATTGTTCATTTGAGAAGCTAATTTGGAACATTTTATATGAACCAGTACGTTTTTTTTTTCAGATATGTCCGTTTTGTGCTTGGATCTTAAGTGTACAGAATTCCAACCTAAATTATACGCTTCCAATTTTGTTAAATATTCCTAAATTTCTCCCTGCAGATTACTGTAGATCAGTGACTCCCAACCATCCCATTCTCATCCCATAGAACAACTCTTGAAGAAATGTCCACTCCCAGATAACCACTTCTCCCGATGTCCACTAACAACTCCTGGCAGGCAAACCCTGCATTAGATGGGAGTGAGACAAATGGGTACTAAGTGCAAATTGCAACTACTACAGTAGGTCAAACAATTGTGTGTACATATATATATATATCTATAACCAACAAACATATGATTGCTATAGAGGGAAGCATGTAAAGTAGAGCTGCAGAGTGAAAACGTATAACCAGGTCAGGCTGTAAATGGTCCTTGAGCTGTGGTTACAGCTATAAGAAGATTATATGACATACATGCCCTTGAAGAAATGAGTTTTCCCAGATACGATTAAAGCTGTGAAAGTTAGCCGCATAAGAGGGGGGGGTGGCGTGGTGACTGCATGTTATTTTCTGTGCATGATGTGGACGTGATGAATCAATGAAGATGAGTGAAATGTAAAAATAAATACAACAGATATGGTGGAGCCTTGTGTAGTCATGAGTCTTCTGTGTAAGTCATACTTCAGTTGCACAACCAAATTCATCCAGTAGACCCAATCTAAGAGGACCTGGTACCAAAAAATGCCATACAGAGCATCATGTTATTTTTGTGGGAAAAGATTCAGCAAAACTTGTTTGTTTAACATTTTCATCTGCAGCCCTGTGGATACCTATTGGTACAGGAGGGAGGTGTTATCAATGACTGACAGCTATCCCTCTATGGACACTTATACACATAATGTTATAAATCACTGATAACCCCTCCTCCCTCTACCAATGCTGTTCACAGAAGGTAGAAAAATCAGAAATATAAATGTATAAATTACATATTTTACTGCATCTTTTCCATCAAAAATATATTAATCTGCTTGTCTTCTCCTGCTCTACAACATAGTGCTATCAGATAGCATTTTTTGGTGACAGATCCTCTTTAAGTCACTTCAGGTGGCCACAATACACATAGATTAGCATCCATTACTGCCACAGTTTTCAGACCTCCCTTGATTCTCTTGAAGTGAACTTAGATCAGTGTATCTTTAACATGAGATTACTGGTGAGACCTGTTATCCTGAGAAGTTTATTGTTAGTTCTACATCTCATCATGTGGTCTAATTTTCTGACCTCATAGTTTCATAGGCCCCAGTACTACATCTATCACAGAGCTCCCCACCTCTAAAGTGCTTTCCATAATTCTGGTGTCGTCTAATGTGCTACCACCGCACCCCCTGTAGCTAACGGCCCTACATACTATAGTTACATAACTGAAAATGGTTGAAAAATGATGAATGGGTGAGTGGATGAAGGTAAGGATTACATTTAAAACCTTTTCTTCCAACTATTGATCCAAAGGTAAACAAAAAAAATAAATTTTTCATAAAAGGGGAAAAAAAATTTGGATCCCAAGTAGTCAGCACACCTGATCAACATTGAAACATGAAATCTATATGTGTACATAAGCACTGCTGTTATTTTGTAATCTAGGTTTCCTCTCACATGGTCAGATCCCGATCCAGTAGAGAATAACGATTGACAATATTCAAGTCAGTCAATGTTTCTTTGTAGGGCCTTTTAATGGCCAAATGAAAAAAGAATTAAGGGGAACGAACAATCATTATTACAATTGTTCATTTGTTGTTTGAACAGGGTGATGTGTTCCCGACAATGTATTATTTATGGTGCTGCATAAAAGTTGGCCCCCAACACCCAAGCTTTCATGGGAATGTTACTTCACTATAAATGGCCATATAAGAACTCTAAGGGGCACATTTATTAAGACCGGCATTTTAGAAGCTGGTCTTAATAAAGCCCTAAGCTGGTGGTGGTACGGCCGAAGTTATGAAGAAGAGCAAGCTTCTCCATAACTGCTGTGCATCCAGCACCTAGTCTATTCCTCAGATTCACAGCTCTTACTGGAGCATGGACCTATTTGTTTTTCACCAGATGGAGGCAGTGCCCCCTTGACTTTTAAAAGGACATTACATGGAACAGCCTTTTACCATATTTTTGCATTGGCTAATTAAATTACATTAGTTACACTGGTAAAAGACCTTGTGAGGGACAACTCCTCCAGTCAGTGTATATTTCTGCGCAGGAGACTCAGTGGTATAAATGGCATAGGTACAATGCAGGTGCAGCAAAAAGTTAACTATACTGTTGGACACGGCAGACTACAGTATTGGCTCATGAAGTAGCAGGGACTTCAGCCAAATATTTTGATGGCGCAACATATCGGTGCTAGTGCAGCCCAGATTACAATGTTGGTAGTGTCTCTTTGGCAATAAAACATTTTCTTCATTTATGCATGTGTATCATGGCTGGTTTTACTCCCCTAGACTTGGTATGTCTAAGTCAGCTTGTAACAAATAAAGAGGTTCAGCTGTGGTTTTCATTACATCTTTTTACGTGATTCACTGTTGCTGTTTTCTATTGTACTGTTTTGCTTGTTACTTATATTTTCTGACCACATTGCATAAAAATTCAACATTGCACATTCTAGTATCTAACACCCTCAAGGTTTCTGAGAAGATATATGCAAAAAGTGAATAAAAGAATCCTTTCATCGTGTACAGTTGCCAGGTTCACATAGCTTCCAGAATCCAGATTTTTTGGCATGCATGTCCATACAGTTTGGTTGCCAGAGACAAATAACACTTAGAAGTTTACAAACTGCGAAATTTAGACCAAGTGAATGAATCTCTTAGGCTGAATACACACTGTGTTTTGCATTGTCCGTTTTACATTTACTTGTACATGTACGCCTGACGTATCCATAGGGTACCAGTCACCTGTCAGAGGCCAAAAGAGTGTCTGTTTGACCTTGGTCAGTCTATTCATAGAAAAGCATAGTCTATTGAGCCTTGGGTATGATTTGTAATAGGGCTTTTGGTCGGGGGTCTGTATTAATTTTAGGATTTTTGTCTGGGATACGAATTACATTTTAGGGTCTTATCAGGAGTCTTAATTAATTGAAAGCTCTTTTCCTTTCTATCTGAATTCAAAATGCTCATTTTCATATCAGGCAGGAAAAGGTTCAAAAAGTATGATGTGTGACATGGCTTCTCAATGTAAGTACACCTGTCTCATCAGGTCTAAGAAATCTATTTAATAATGTGAGAAATTTGTTTTGTAAACTCTAGTTATCATTATAAGTAGTCTGTGTAACAGCGGCTGCTGTGTGCCACTATTCCCCTGTTTACCACCTCACATAGCAGGTGTGAACCCACTGTGCCACATGTTCTATCTCCTCTAAGGGTGTAGTCTAAGTGAATCCCTTGATCATCACAGTACCCCTGATGGTGGGCATAGACTTTCCCAAGGGGAACACCAGGTTGCTACCTCTTGAGGAGGATTGACACACGAGGCAGCTGGTCCAGACAGGCCAGGAGGTACCTGAGCAAGGTACCAGACGTACAGACGTAGTCAGCAGGCCAAGTCGTAACCAGGAGAAACAGTACAGGACCGAAGGATGAGGCAGAGGCGAAGTCAAACAAGCAATAGGTCAGGGCAGGAGGCACAGGTACAAGTCAGCAACAGGAGAGTCAAGGCAAGCAGGCAGGGATCAAACAGGTAGGGGAGTCCAGAAACACAAGCATGAGTCAGGTACACAGGAACATAAGCAGAGATAACAGCAACCTAGCAGGACACAAGTACTTTGACGCTGAGGCATCTGGGAAGGGGGCTGAGCCACTTAAATACATGCAGGAGGGCTATTATTGGTCAGCGAGGTCACATGATCTAACCCCTAAAGCAAAGGAAGTGACGCGCGCCGGCCCTTAAGGGAGTGCTGTAGGGAAGAAGCAGCAAGCAGGCTGTGGCCAGGGCTAAATGGAAACTGTGGAGCGGATCCCAGAGCAGTACCTACATGGACAGAGCCCAAGACTGCAGCTGATCATGCAACATCTGATCATGTATCATCCATACATCATGTCACTGGATCACGTGATGCAAGGGTGATAAGACACCACTGTGGCCAGTTGGCTGCAGCAGTCATGTGACCCAACCGAATGTTCGTGACTTGCATAGTTGGTGGGACAGGGATGAAGTTGGAGCCCAGCAGCAGGGATCAGGTAAGTATGATTACCAGTGCAGGTTCAGCCTTGCTGTGGGGTCTGTACAAAAGGTCATAAAGGTGAACAACCCCTTTAAGAAATGTGTTAGTGAGATCTGTGCCTCCCACGTTCTACCCTACCTTGTGGCCAGTCAGAAGAAATTATTGCTGTGTGTAGTTGACTTCTTTTGCTTGATATAGACAAAAACGTCAGTCGACTGGTGGAGAAAACTGGGGCTATGTAGAGACCAGATATACATAATACCATACATTGTCCTCCCCCATCCTGCTGTATGTTTGCAGTCTGTAATGGTATAATTGCTATTTTTGCCAATGAAGATATCATTAAAAGCTGCTTGTTCCAACATATTACATTATAGTTATCCTAGAAAATCATAATTCCTCTCCAGTTTTATGCAGGACTCGCCATTATTTTAACTATTAAACTGCAGTGATCTCGGAACTGCTTATGCCTTATTACAATTATACTTTTATGCAGGGGCGTAGCTATAGGGGAAGCAGGGGAAGCAGCTGCTTTGGGGCCCAGACCCACAAGGGGGCCCCTCAAGAGGGAGACTAAAAGATTTTATTGTCAGGGCCCCCTCAACATTATTATTCAATAACATTATATACAGTGACACTATAGGAAACGGATGGAGCGGCTGTCAGGCCTTATCTGGGAGAGCTCAATCTTGACTAGCCACAAGAGTGAGGGTTGCATGTGAGTTGGCGGTTGCGAAGAAGTTTCTGGGGGGGCCCTGTTCAAAAATTTGCTGTGGGGCCCAGTTAGTTGTAGTTACGCCACTGCTTTTATGCAAATGTTAAAAATATTTATAAGCCAGGATTTTCTCAAGAGAGTTTAGCTCATTGCACAAACAGATTTGTTTGTCAGGAGTAAAAGAGAAAATGCGTTTTAAGCCTTGATATTGGTCTAATCTACGGCTGAAAATAGACATTTGGATTGTAATTTTCCCTTTATATTGAAAACTATCTGAGAAAATAATGAGGGACTCCTGCGCATATACTGCTTGCCACCTTGGCTGAATAATATTTAATTTGTGGCCTGCAAGATTAGCTAACATTGAAGTAGGTGGTCGCAAAATGAACATACATGTTTCTAGTATACAACAATTACGGCTGTGCACGGCAATTCTGTGCATATGCAAATGTGTTATCAAAAACATTGCAGCTAATTAATGTGATATAATATCTGTAAGATTTCAGCTGGGATTTAGAGCTTAATTAACCCTGCTCTGACCTTACCATTCATTAGGGAAATGATTCCAGTCATCATTTCATGTGACACAACCTCCTCGCTGTTGGTTTTAAAACAAGATTATTTATTTTCCAGCCCTTTACTTCTTAACAGGCATAAATGTGGAGTTACACAACCTGAAACACCTTAAAGGTGTTTTCCACACTAGATATTAAAGGGGTTGTCTAGGATTAAAAAAAAACATGGCTGTCTTCTTCCAAAAAATGCACCACACTTGACCTTAGGTTATGTGTGGCATTGCAGCCAAGCTCCATTCTCTTCAGTAGACCTAAGCTGCAATACCACCACAACCTATGGACGGGTGTGGTTCTCTTTATGGACAAAGCAGCTATGTTATTTCTAATCCTGGACAAACTCCAGGGATCCTCAACTTTTGGGAAAAAAAACAATACTCACATTCCACATGGAGATGTGTAGTGAGTGGAAAAGTAGCCATAGTCACTGGAAATATGAGGTCAGCCAAGTACGATTGCTGAGTTCCCATTGAATTGAATAGAGAGAACTGCACACATGTGCAGCCACCTCTCTATTAACTCTTGCTGAACAGTCTCTTGTTTGTTGGTTTCTCACTTCTTCTGTCTCTCTTTTCTGGTTCTATTTCTGGCTCTGTACACAGACTGTTGTCCACCTAGTGGCACTGCATTCAGTACCTTTTAGCCTTTTAGTGGGACCTTTGTTGGTGCCTAAAGATCTCCATTATTCATATTTGACACAAATTGGAAGCTATTCTGTGGACCATGACCTAGGGATTTCCTCATAGAAATCCTGAGCAGGGTTGACTGGCCTAAAAACTTATATAAAATCTGTCGGTAATGTAACATAGTAACATAGTACCATAGTTTATAATGTGTTCCCAGATAAAAAGAAATATACTCACTCGTGTACATTACCACCGTACCAGTAATACGGCTCCCTTCCTGTCCACTTAGGTTCCTGAAGGCCAAAAGTGGCTTGAACACATGACCGCTGCCGCCAATTGTTGCATTAGTGGCCACATGTGTTTGAATGTTCTATCATTGATAGACAAGTGAGTGAATTTTTTATGTTTGGGAAAACATTACTGGCATGAGTTAACTCAGCTCCTCAGCCAGACAACCCCTTCAACCCAAAAAGGTGCACTGGGACAGTAAATGTAATTGATAATATATGGCTAAACCCTCACGCTGATGTTAAAATGAGACTTTTGCCAATATATTCTTATATCAAGAACATACCGGAGCCCGAGCACCGCGTCAAGGTATCTCAGAGTGGCATGGGACCTAACGCTAACCTACCTATGCCGTATGGGCAATTGCGGAACGAGCATACAGGCCGACACACAGCGACCTACTCCTAGTTACCTCCAGCACACCAGCATATGGGGTTTTGAGCACTTCTCTGCCATTTTAGACCGTGATTGTGCTAGCAGCAATCTTGCCAGACTTCTGAAAGGTTGATATGTTCCGTTCCTGATCACAAGCACTGACAGCCTTATAACTATAGCAATGTAATGCATTTATAAAAGTGACTAAAATATAACAAGTACAGTATGATGTTATTCTTAGATCACACAAGCAGCATTGTGCTTCTTATGACCCTCATGCCTTGAAATAGCAATATTACTTTAGAAAAGAAGGTGCTTCTGAGAGTCATATATAAAAAATGAAGAATTGTAGTAGCTTTGTACAATAATTCACCGTATGTACAATAGTGCCATATGTCATACAACTGATCTGCACTTCAAAATGCTGTATATAGTATACATTATATTCATGTATATCATGTATTCGCAAGATTTTAATTAGTCAACTGCAACATAGGTCACTTCTCAATTTAATTCATAACAATAAATATACCCAGGTTATGATTATGAATGTGGTAGTAGATATACTGTTCCCACATCGAGCAGGAGGGACGGACTGGGCCCACCAGAGGAAATTATTCTCAAGGTCCAATCCCCATATTATCAGTAAAGTCTAGTGGGTTTTAATTCAAGTAAATAGACCCTAGTGGTAATTTATTGTTTCCAAAGGCAGCTCCGAATATTTTTTCCCCTGGATTTTTGGAGCCCATAATTGTATGAGAGCTTGGGCCTACCAGATGATTCTCTGGTATTGTGGTGGGCTAGTTCGATGGTGTCTTGTGGGATAGTTCCGTCTAAACTTTGGACTTCTGCTGCAGTTTTTAGATTTCTGCCTTAAAGCACATGCTTTAACTTGGTTTTCTGATTACAATAATGACAAACTGAAAGGTGCAGGTCTAATGCTGGCCACGTAGCTCTTTCTCAGTTTTGCGCAGACATCCATGGTCAGGGTAGGAAGAGGAAATTGATCTTGATCAAACTGGAATGTTACTCAACAAATGGAATACCATGAATAGCTTTGAGAGAACCAATTAAATCCTGGATTGGAAATCACAAATGGGCTCCTGTAGATTAATCAGGAAGCAAGATAATGATTCTTAAAAAAAGAAGAGTTTGTTGACGATAATTCGTTGTTCCACCAGGTAAACTGTGATGAATGAGCATAGAAAATGTAAAAACACTATAAAGGACAAGGAAAGTGAAGGGAGGTTGTTCTTGGTGAATTTATGTTCCACTGCCGACTGCCTCTTCATTATTATCTTGTCAGTGATAACATATTGCAGCAGATACATTTGTAATGCTAATGTAGTTTTATCATATAAAATGTTGTTTCCTGATTCACATAATATTACTATTTTCAGTGTTTACCTTCCCTTTTTGACATTCACAACACAATGCTGGCATATGAAGACCTCTATATTATTTATGAGCATGCGGCTATATTATGCGAAGATTTGTAATTAAGTATTTGAGAACAACATTTCTAAAAGAGTTTGGAGTAAATGGCTATATTGATTTGTGTACTGATGTGTAAAGCAGAGATCACTGAAAAACTCATATCTGAAAAAAAAAAACTCAATTTGCACCAAACTTGCAACAACCCACAGTGCTTGAGCTCCACTTCTCTTTGCATTCATTGTAAAGTAGTTGTTGTAGAGCCTTTTTTATGTAGAATCATTAAAGGGTTGTCCCATCAGCAATTATAGTCATACCAATTGAGATTTGACTGTTAATAAATTCCGCAAAGCAGACTAATTGAATAACAATGTAGGGATTTGATGATTGCCTGATTGGAGTCGGGAAAGATTTTTTTCCCCTAAAAGAAGTAAAATTTGGCTTCTACCTCACAGGGTTTCTTTTCCTTGCTCTGGATCAACTTGTAGGAGAATAGGCTGAACTGGATGAACAGATGTCTTTTTTTTAGCCTAATAAATAGAGATGAGCGAGTAGTGAAATATTCGAAAGTTCGAAATTCGATTCGAATAGACCGCGAAATTCGACTATTCGACCGAATATCGAATCCCATTAAAGTCTATGGGAAAAAAATGCTCGCCACTTGGAAATCTCAATTCGACCACTTGGAGGTCACCAAGTCCACCCTGAAACCTCAGAAAAGGATGCCAACACTGCTGGAATGCAACTGGGACAGCAGGGGAAGCATGTCTGGGTGCATATAACGCGCCCAAGTCGCACTATTACGCCACTATCACAGCCTCTCAACAATACACTCCAAAGACAATCTAACCTCTCTGTAAAGTGAGACCATACAAGGAAACCTTCTTTCCTCTACATTGCCATGGACCCCAAGCCAAACTAGACAAAAAAGAAGATAAAATTCTGCACCCCTTAAAATCACGTTGCCTATGACAACCACAGATGGCATAGGCAAAGGGGAAAGCAAATAGACCCCACCCCTAATTGTCATTGTGTGTGTGTGTGTGAGATGTGGTCAGACATGTCTTCTTTAAAATGTAAAAACAACTCAAACACATGCAGAAGCCTTAAAATGCCCAAATTGTTGGCGCTAGAGATGTCAGTGACCCGACCTGGCCCAGTGTCATGTCTAGCAGGTAAAGCAGTGGGGATGTTGAGGGATGCGTAGGACCGCAAAAGGCAGGAAGAGGCCGTGGGCTGGCCAGAGGCTCATGGAAAATTTTGTGGAGGCCCAAGAGGTGAGACGTCTTAAAAATTGTGTGGAGGCTAAAGAGGTGAGACCTCTTAAAAATTATGTGGAGGCCCAAGAGCTGAGACCTCTTAAAAATTATGTGGAGGCCCAAGAGGTGAGATCTCTTAAAAATTATGTGGAGGCCCAAGAGGTGAGACCTCTTAAACATTTTGTGGAGGCCCAAGAGGTGAGACCTCTTAAACATTTGTGGAGGCCCAAGAGGTGAGACCTCTTAAAAATTGTTTGTAGGCCCAAGAGGTGAGACCTCTTAAAAATTATGTGGAGGCCCAAGAGGTGAGAAAGCTTAAAAATTATGTGGAGGCCAAAGAGGTGAGACCTCTTAAAAATTGTGTGGAGGCCCAAGAGGTGAGACCCGTTAAAAATTTTGTGGAGGCCCAAGAGGTGAGACCTTGATAAAATTTTGTGGAGGCCCAAGAGGTGAGACCTGTTAAAAATTTTGTGGATGCCCAAGAGGTGAGACCTTGATAAAATTATGTGGAGGCCCAAGAGGTGAGACCTGTTAAAAATTTTGTGGAGGCCCAAGAGCTGAGACCTCTTAAACATTTTGTGGAGGCCCAAGAGGTGAGACCTCTTAAACATTTTGTGGAGGCGCAAGAGGTGAGACCTCTTAAAAATTATGTGGAGGCCCAAGAGGTGAGACCTCTTAAACATTTTGTGGTGGACCAAGAGGTGAGACCTGTTAAAAATTTTGTGGAGGCCCAAGAGGTGAGACCTCTTAAACATTTTGTGGAGGCCCAAGAGGTGAGACCTCTTAAACATTTTGTGGAGGCCCAAGAGGTGAGACCTCTTAAAAATTATGTGGAGGCCCAAGAGGTGAGACCTCTTAAAAATTATGTGGAGGCCCAAGAGGTGAGACCTCTTAAAAATTTTGTGGAGGCCCAAGAGGTGAGCCATAAATATATAAATTTTTCTTATTTACGGAGCAATTCTACGGCGGTTAAGGAGGAGGAGGTGGAGGAGGAAATGGCACTTCATACAGATGGCACTTCACTTTTGGCTGCTTTCCACGGTTGGAGAAGCAAAGTCCGGGTCAATCCACTTGCTGTTCATTTTGATTAGCGTCAGCCTGTCGGCACTGTCGGTTGACAGGCGGCTGCGCTTATCGGTTATAATGCCCCCGGCTGCGCTGAACACCCTTTCTGATAGCACGCTGGCGGCAGGGCAGGCAAGCACCTCCAAGGCGTACAGGGACAGTTCCAGCCACGTGTCCAACTTGGAGACCCAGTAAGTGTAGGACGCCGAGGGATCGGGGAGGACAGGGGTACGGTCTGCCAGGTACTCCCGCAACATCCGCCGATACTTGTCCCTCCTGCTGATAGCGGGCCCCGCAGTGATGGAAGTTGCACGAGGGGGTGCCATGAATGTGTCCAACACCTTGGAGAGTGTTCCCCTGGTGGCTGTGGGCCTGATTGATGTTGTGGGACTCTGGGAGACCCTCTCCTCTCTGCCGCCAGCGATGGTGGGGTGGGAAAATCTCCATCATGTTCTGCACGAGTTCCCTCTGGTATTCCAGCAATCGATTCGTCCTCTCCTCTACCGGAATAAAAGAAGAGACGTTATCTTTATACCGGGGGTCCAGGATTGCGAAGACCCAGTATAGTTTGTTCTCCACTATCCGGACAACACGTGTGTCCCGGGAAAAGCAGCCCAGCATGAAGTCAGCTATGTGTGCCAGACTCTGAATAGGCATGACGTCACTGCCCCCACCAGAAGGATCACTTGCCATTTCCTCCTCTTCCTCTTCCGTCTCCTCTCCGTCCCATCCGCGCTGAACCAATGGGACGCACACAGCCTGACTGCTACCCTCGCCGCCAGCATCCTCCTCCTCTTCCACAGCCACCTCCACGTCGTCCTCATCCTCCTCCTCCTCCTGCAACTGCCACCAAGAAGCAGACAAAAGTGTGGTCTGACTGTGTAGCTCCGTTGCGTCTCCTCCTACCCCCGTCTCCTCTGCGTGCAATGCGTTCTCCCTTATTGCGATGAGCGATTCTTAAAGGACGCATAGGAGCGGGATGGTTACGCTCACTATAGCGTCCTCGCTGCTGACCTTCTTGGTGGACTCCTCAAAGATACGCAGTACATCGCATATGTCTGCCATCCATGGCCACTCGTGGTTGGCAAACTGAGGGAGCTGAGTTGGAGGCACGCGTGGATTCATAATCTGGTACTCCATCAATGCTCTCTGCTGCTCACACACCCTGGCCAACATGGAATAGGTGGAATTCCAGCGAGTCGGCAGGTCGCACAACAGCCGATGTTCAGGCAAATGGAGGCGTTGCTGGAGTTTTTTTTAAGCTAGCAGCAGCTACAGTTGACTTCCGAAAGTGAGCGCACAAGCGCCGCACTTTCACCAGTAGCTCTGCCAGGTTGGGGTAAGTCTTTAGAAATTTTTGGACTACCAGATTAAAAACGTGGGCCAGGCATGGTACGTGATTGAGTTCGGCAAGCTCCAGAGCCGCCACCAGGTTACGGCCGTTATCGCACACGACCATGCCTGGTCCTAGCTGCAGCGGCGACAGCCACATCTCCGTCTGCTGCAATATGGCGTCCCTCACCTCTGGGGCGCTGTGCTTCCTGTCGCCCAAGCTGATGAGCTTAAGCACCGCCTGCTGACGTCTCCTCGCGCCAGTGCTGCAACGCTTCCAGCTAGCGGCTGAGGGCGATGTTAAGGCAGAGGAGGAGGAGGGGGGTTTATCAGAACCCGTGCTGGCAATCTTGGGCGGGGGTGGTAGGTAGGCCGTCTCTGTTTGCGACCCCGTCCCCGCTTCCACTACATTCACCCAGTGTGCCGTCAAAGAAATGTATCGTCCCTGGCCGCAAGCGCTTGTCCACGAGTCGGTGGTCAAGTGGACCTTTGCGCTGACTGCGTACCTCAGGGCCCGCCTGATGTTACGCGACACGTGCTGGTGCAGGGCGGGGACGGCACTCCGGGAAAAGTAGTGGCGGCTGGGGATGGAATAGCGAGGTGCGGCAGCCGCCATCAGGTCGCGGAAGGCCTGCGTCTCCACAAGCCTAAACGGCAACATCTCCAGGGCCAGCAGTTTGGAGATGTGGCAGTTTAAGGCTTGGGCTTGGGGGTGACTCGAGGCGTACTTCCGCCTGCGGTCGAACGCCTGCGAGATGGACAGTTGTTGGGACGAGGAGTGTGAAGGTGCAGGCGAAGAGGCGGGGGAAGGGGAGGCTGAAGGAGAAGGCCCCAAAGTAGCCGAGGCAGAGGCAGATGTGGAGGTGTCCTGGCTGGAGGTCTGGACCGCAGTGGCAGCACACAACAAAGGGGAAGAGGCAGTGGCAGCAAGACCGGGCGCAGGTTGTATTGCGTTTGCTCTCTCCCACTCAGCCCAGTGCTTGACTTCCAAGTGACGCCGCATGCCTGAGGTGGTCATATTGCTTCTCAGAGCCCCTACTCAGTTTTGAGTGGCAGAGTGTGCAAACCGCGCTCAGTTTGTCATCCGCACAAACATTAAAAAATCTCCACACCACAGAAGTACGAGGCCTCGATGGGGAGCTTCGCGCGACTGCCCGCTGCCGGGAACAGCTTCGGCCCTGCTGGCTGTGGCCTCACTTCTCTGTCTGGACTGTCCTCTGCCTGTGGACATCCCTCTGCCTCTGGACATCCCTCTGCCTCTGGACATCCCTCTGCCTCTTGCTGCCTTTTTCGGTGCTGAGCAGACCACCACCTCTCCACTACTTTCCTCGCTGGACATCACCCCTGGCCAAGTGGGGTCGGTCATTTCGTCATCCACCACCTCAACTTCCTCACTCTGCTCCTCCTCCTGCCCACTGGACATTCCAACAGCCTCCCTTGATGGCAACTGCGTCTCATCATCATCATCGCTCATGATAACAGATGCTGGCTCAGGGTCCACATCAGCAGGAGATGGCGAAAACTCAAGTGTTTGGGCATCACTACAAACAAATTCCTCTGCTAGCTCCTGGGATTCTTCCGGCACATCTGAAAAAGGACCCGAAAAGAGCTCCTGGGAGGGGTCAATGGTGGGATGACTCTGTTGGCCAGGTGTGGAGGAAGGAGGGTCAGAGTGAGACTGTGTGGATGACTGGCTGGTGGACAACTGTGTGGAAGCGCTATCGGCTATCCATTGCACCACCTGTTCAACCTGCTCAGGCCTCAACAGCGGTGTAACCCGCCCCCTGCTTAACTGTCCCATAAAGGCAGGGATTCTGGATGAGCGGGATCCTGGCTGACCCTCACCAGCACGCATTGTATCCCCACTGGCTTCAACAAGGCCCCCAACAGCATTTCCGCGCCCCCGTCCTCATCCACGTCCTATTCCGCTAGCCCCCCTCCGCATTTTATTATTTTTTGGTTACAATATTTTGCCTTCACAGCCGTGAAATTATTTTGCAAGAGAACGCACAGTACAGTTGCCAATTATAAGGCCTATATATTTTATAGTTCAAGGTACACAGCCGTGTACTAACTTTTCAGACGGTGGGTATTAACACCAGGTATTTAAATAATTTTGCAAGAGAACGCACAGTACAGTTGCCAATTATAAGGCCTATATATTTTATAGTTCAAGGTACACAGCCGTGTACTAACTGTTCAGACGGTGTGTATTAACACCAGGTATTTAAATTAGTTTGCAAGAGAACGCACTGTACAGTTGCCAATTATAAGGCCTATATATTTTATAGTTCAAGGTACACAGCAGTAGTGCCAAATATAGTTTGGTATGTAGCAGAGCACCTAATACACCACTAATTCCTCTCTCTGTCCCTACTCCAGCAGCTATCCCTGAATACAGCAGCCGTTCTCTGTAAAGTCTATATTGTAGTAAAGCTATCACTGTACTGCACTATAGTAGCCCTGATAAGGGCTTTTAATCACGCTCCTGCCTGTCCAACAGCTAAAACCTGTCTCTCCCTTCTCCAGCCTCTGTCCCTGACTAAGTTCACGCAGCATATGCGTACGAGCAGGAAGAGCTGAGTTTTTAATATTCGAGGTCACATGGTTTTTCCAGCCAATGCATGTAGACGCCGTTTTCGCGCTGCCAGCGTGCTCAGCGTGCCTGTCATACCCCCCTGCATGGTGATTGGTGGAAAAAGAGCGCCAGGGAAGGTGGGAGGGGAAACGAATTCTAAGTGCGCCATCGCCGTTATACTCGAACGAAATCGAGTACGCCAAATAGCGTAGTATTCGATCGAATACCAGCTCGATCGAACACTACTCGCTCATCTCTACTAATAAACTATGTTACTATGTTACCATGATTTGGACAGCACACACCATCTGAAATCTGAAATGGTGCTCCTAGTTTAAGACCAATTTGTAGTTGTACACATATTGTATGATCAAGAATGTACAGGTATATCTGTTAATCCCTGTCAAGCAGTTTCACGACAGGACTCTTGCTGTCCTTGCATTCTTCCCAGGGGTGCACCTAGCCTTTTTGCTGCCTGAGGCTAAAACTGAAACACCCAGTTCAGGCAGTGCAATAATTATGACAATGGCCTCTGATAGACTACAGGAACTGAAGCCTATTAGAGGAAACGGTGGACCAGGGAGACGTCGCTCCCATGCCCCATCACAGCATTCAGCTGTATAGCTGTCCTGAGTACAGCGATGCAGTTGAATATGTAGAGATGAGCGTTTCCATAATGAAAGCGCTCATTGCCCATGGCCCTTCTGCTGCCCCCCTCTTGTCCCTACCTGGTGCTGCCTGAGGTGATCTCCTCACCTGGCCTCATTGGTGGTGCATCCCTGATTCTTCTGCACTAAAGCAGAAATAAGACATTAATTATAGCAGGGAGAAGGCCAGGAGCCTTAAAAATGAATTGTGCAAAGGGATATGGGTGTTCATGTGGTTCAGCCATTGGATTGTGCTGTTTATGAGTTGACAAAGAGATTAAAAACTGATAACAGATGACAATAGTTTTAGGAATGCGCTGTTTTATTTTTCTAAAGCTCTAAGGGGGAGATTTATTATCTACCGGTGCCAGTTTTCTGTCAGTCAAAAGTCGCAAACACGCCTTTTTAAAACTGTTACAACAAAATATCGTTACGACCCTCGCTACTTTCTGAAAAGAGCTCATGGTGAGGGCAGGGTGAGGGCAGGGCCAATGGCACATTCCTCTATTGCTTTTCAATACAATTTTATTTCAGGACTAAATGTACAGATGCAGCAGAGCTAAATTTGATGGTTAACATGTTAAGTAAAGAATGGCAAGAAAAATATATCTTTTCAATGGCTTTTGTCACAAGATAACCAAGATAACACTGTACCATGTGTTATCAGAGTCCAGGTTGGCACAGCTACATCTGTATTTGTGAGAAAGCCCTGTTAATGTATATATGTATGTATTATACATGTTGTGTTCAGTCGTCTTAGTTATACAGTAGCTGTTTATATCTTTATTCACTACAAAAAGACAGGATCGTTCATACAGTGGTTCTCATTAGAGATAAAGTTTTTCAAAATTACTTTTGGCACAAAATCATGCTGGAAGCACGCAGTGACGTCATCAAGCTCAGTGCAGGTCTTTTGCAGGTCTTTTCGGACTGGCTCTGCGTGAGCAAGTGGATGAGGTGAGTATTTTTTATTTTTCCCCCATTCTTTCTAAAGACAACTCTAGCTGCCATTTTAGAAAAAATGATTTGTTACCACAAAGCGTAAGGAAATTCAGCTTCGTGGTGAATCAAACTTTTCCTAAACTTTGTATCGAATTTTGCTTCCGATGCTTCGATTCGCTGAACACTAGTCGTCACCTACTTTTACTGACAAGTGTTAAATGACAAATCTACCCATTATTTCAGCAATATAAATACATGAAACGTATTTTGAGGCAAACCAGGGAACTTTATTTTTCCACTCCACTATCTTGTGAAAAAAGCTGGAAAAAAATTGCTGAGCAGAATGAAAAAAGAAACAAAGCATAACTGTTGTTTTGGTTCACTTTTAATATTTTGTGGCTATTTGGATGTTATAAATTTTCATAATATACTATATTAGGGAAAGATATTTCTTTGTACGAGAAAACAGGGTGCAAAAGTCTTCTTTGTAAAGCTAGGATAGGTCATCAGTATTAAAATCTCATAAAACCCCTTTAACAACATTGCTAAGGAGAGTCTGCAGCATTTTACTGTGCACTGAAGATGCCTGTGTGTATCATAATTATGCTATCCCAGTCCCTGACTGTACATGTTCCCTATCACCGCCCATCACCCTGCCTATCAAGTACATGGAGCAAGTATGGAGCATGGAGCATTACTCAACTGAGACTTCTGAAAATGATGGGCAGTGTAA